>BGNK01001382.1:3557-150166 GCA_003297005.1 Symbiodinium sp. clade A Y106 | reverse complement strand
GGGGGGAGTCGGGGTCAGGGGGAGGGTAGAGGGGGTAGGCAGGGGGGTAGGGGGGGCGGCGGAATTCGCCGCGTCCGCGCTCCGCGTCCTCCATGAAAAACGGTGCTGCCGACCCCCCCGCCCCCCCTTGACCTCAAACTCGCGCGGGATTTGGGGTCTGAAGGAGGGAAAAAGGGAGGTTTCACCTCCGAGTCATCCAACACGCCTCCAGGGTCGGCGGATCGTCCTTTAATTTCTTTTCACGTGACCCGAAACCTCAAAATTCACCGCCGAGCCATTCTTTCATGTTGCGGCGTTGACAATACTCCTGCGGTTGCAAGTTGGAGGTTTCTGACGATCAGCCGTAGTTCGTTCTTATCATCCACATGCGAAGCCTTGCAGCCTGGGAGGTCGAAACGGTGAGTGGAGCCGTGATCGCTTTTTGGGCCAACTTCCTGCCAAGGCACTGTGCTGCGTCGACTTTGAACTTCCTGGCTTAATCCTGGTGAAAGCCGAAGCACTCCACGAAACAGGGCATCGCGTCTCTTCTGGACAGACTTGGACAGCTCCCTACTGGCGGTATGCGTTGCCCCCTGCAATCCAAAACACAGACCAGAAACCTCAAGAGAGTCGATCCACGTCTTGCGCCAGGTGTACTACAACTGAGCAGCATCTGACGGGTCGTAGCAGCGCCAGATGTGGATGCAAAAGAACCCCAGAGTCGCCGAAGTGCAGGTTTTGACTCGAGATTGAAATCGGGTTCGGGCCCACGGCCTGCATATTCCAAGGATTCTTCCCTCACCCTGTCAGGAGCATCCCAACGTGAATCGATTCGCTGCCATCGACTTTTTAAGGAACGTGCTGCCAGCATGGCGGAACTTACCACACCCAGACTATAGGTCGGCCTAAAAGAGCCGTGGGTCCAAGGTTTGGCATGTGAGTATGAGTGATGGTGTTACGACTGTTACGAGGGAACTATTTGATGGTCGTGAAGGTGAGTTCGCGCAGGTGGCTCTCGTATAAGCTGAGTCACAGTCGCCTGCCAAGCATCCTGATTGTTGCTAACCGCGTGCA
The DNA here is from genome assembly GCA_003297005.1 of Symbiodinium sp. clade A Y106. Taxonomy (NCBI): domain Eukaryota; class Dinophyceae; order Suessiales; family Symbiodiniaceae; genus Symbiodinium; species Symbiodinium sp. clade A. Next base: position 149,113 of record BGNK01001382.1, on the reverse strand, counting down.
ATTGGCCTAGCACTCCAAGAGGCTAACCGTAACACTTCAAGTGCCAAGAGGGTGGGGTGCGTTCTGCAGAGCGCTGCCGAGCCAGACGACGAGACTCACTGCAGTATGAAGGTCGATGGTTGAGATGGTTGGAGATGTCTCGGTGACTAATTTGTGAAATCATGGCCCTCCCGGATAGGCAGATGCAGGCAGGGAGTCTCGTGTCACGAACCCGTTGACGTGGCGTGGGCGATTGAGTTAGAGCCTCTTGGATGGGCTCGGGCACGCTCAGATTTCATGAGAGGTTCGCCAAGCGAAGGCCACTGAAGATATGAAACAGTATTCCGTAGCATTCTCACTGTGATTATCGCTAGCGCTGTGCCTTCGGTGGGTCTTCTGGCGAAGCATTCCCGATGATATGCTTGGATACCAAAAAAGTTCACAACCAGAAAACTGGCGTTTGTTCTCGATCGTGATGTGGTCGCTTGCATTGTAAACCCCCAGGACCAGCCTGGACAGGTGCCGTGACATATGTGCCCTGAAATTGTGGAGCGCTTGTCTAGAATGCTTGTCAGTTGGGTCGACGTGGGATTGTATAGGGAGAACCGTGAAAATCCACGGGAGGGGAGCAGGATGCATCAAGCCGCTCGGTAGATGATAGATATACCTACATGCATGGAGAGTGAGACAGAGGCTACATCACAGTCGGAGCCTGGTTCCGCTGCCAGGATGTACACGCCTGCTCGGAGCGACTTCTCTATGGCCAGCCCGTTCTCGGCCTTCGCATACTCTCCAGCCAGCGCAGAGTACTCCCCAGTCAGGGCCTCGTTGCAGAGCCTGCACTCTGTATTCTATCGTCGTTGATGTTTGTGCTGGGGAGCAAAAAAGTGTTCCATTGCTTAGAGGAACACGAGTGACCATTCAAGCTTTCAGGTAAGCTCAGCTGGAGCCCTTACTTAGCCATTGCTCGTGCGGTCTTTGTGGATTTGGGCCTGAGTCCGTGCAATGTAGAACAGCTGCAAACCAAAGCTCTTGGGCTGAAGCCATGCCAGGCCGAGAAGAGTGATGACAAGAAGAAGGAAGAGTTTGCGATTCCCAGCCCGACCTATTCTCCCAGGTCCTTCAGCAAGAGTTCGCATATCAACCTGGGGCTTAATTACCACGTATGCAACTGAGACTTCATGTGTGCTGCCCTTCATCGGTTTGCGGTTGCACGTATTTTCCATGCTGCTATTCGCTGTAGATGTTGTGCTTGACATGCTGAGCCAGCCTTTGCTGAGAGAAGGCTCTTAGACATGGGCAGTTGACACGTGCGCCCTTGCTCCGAAGAACGCCTTTGCCGCTGCAAGATGTAGTTTGCGTGGAAGAGGCTGTTTCATTCGCTGCCCCTGCAGTCCGTCGGTCATCTACTCGGCCGTCAGCAAGAGCCCGAAGAGCCGGCTCACGCCACACACCAGTGCCTTCGTGGCATTTTTTTGAGTGTACGGGTCTAGGGCTTCGGGTCTCTCAGGGATGTCTGAAGACTCGGGAATGCAAAAGCTGCAACAACCCACTTCGATCTCATGCCGCAATCGCAGGCCTCCGAGCACATCTTTGTGCTAATCGGAAAGACTGTCGTCTTTCGGCAACAGCATTACATCAAGCATGGCCTAGCTGTGACATCTAGTGGCCGGAGACGTCTAAGAGCAGATAGGAAAACATAGCATCAAGCGGAAGCTACAGCTGCCGCATCTTGAAATTGCCAATTCAATAATTCTTGGATGCATTCGTCTGGACTCTCACTCTGCGGATCCCTGCGACATGCAGATGCCGGCTTCGTAGCGAAGAAGCCCAAATCCAGAGCTCACATGAATTGAGCCGTTTAGTGCAGGAGAATTCCTTTGACACTGTGGTAACTCAGCCGGAGGAAGTGACAGCTGGATTTGGAGCTTGAGTGAGGTCGAGGTGGATGGCTGGAAATTAAGATCTTGGCATCAAGTTCAGGGTTTTGGAGAAGCCGCTTCAGGCAAAGGCACAGCCGAGTGTACATCAGCCTCACTCTGCAGGCCCGGGTTACTCCGTGAGCAGCAAGCCGCGGTCTTAGCTTCTTGTAAACTGATGAACATATGCCGTGGACCTTGACGCTTAGGCTGAGTGTCTTCCCAACTCCATAGGGGCCGGTTAACCACATGCAAAGGTATGGGGGACCGCGATCGGCGATGTACACACCTCGATCGGCGATGTATACGCCTACGTCTCCAATGAGGTTGGTATCGTAGTTATAGCGGAGGTACAGCAGCTCAACGCAGGCCTTGCAAAACCAAGATTGCTGTAGCGATGTTTTCCTGCAACTTACTGAGCTGCACGCTGCGCACGTGGCTGCTCGCAGTGCGACGACGAAGGGGCACGAGGGTGCCGGCAGTCCTGGGCTCAGACACCAAGACTATAATCTCAGCAGCTTTGTGACTGCCGTCCCTTGCAGGAGGCTATATCTAAAATCATCGCTGGCCTGTCGACTCGTTGTACGTGTGAAGACGTTGCATGATGGTTTGTCGGACTGCTTTGAGGGTTGATGCAGATCTTCAGAATTTCAGATGCCAGGCTGCAAGTATGAAGCAACTACTCTTCAGAATTGCTTGAGCCTCTTTTCAACTATGCCTTTGCCCGTCATAGCACGCTTTAACCTCATTGATGCATGCTTGCCGCCCGAGATGCAAGACGATGCCCCAGCCCAGGCGCACGCTACACGCCGCTGAGCAGCCCGCAGGGGCACACGGAGGGCAAGGTTACAGGGTAATAAGTCGTGGTGATCTCTGTCGAGGTTCTGCTTAATTCGTGAACATCTTTCCAACTCTGCCCTGTCCTGCGCTAAGGTACGTCAGTCCTACGTCGGCACTATACACACCGACCTCGCCTATGTTGTGAGCTCAGAAGATTTTTGCAACTTTCCCAAGGACTGCCTACGGGAGTCTTGCCGGCATAATTCACTTGCAGCGGCATGCCTGCCGAGACGATGTGCAACCCAAAGTCGAGTGTGAGAGGCCATGTTGCACCGAGGCCCGCGAAGACAATCGCAGCGACAGCCACGCCAGGCCCGTTTTTTGTGGTGACTGCCAGGTCTTTGGCCTTGCGAGAAGTCGCCGGCTGTCCATTTAAACCTAGCTGCTGCTACCGGCACTGCCACTACTACTGCTGCAACAACCACCTACCACTACCGCCATTGCCACCCCTGCCGCCACCGCCACTCGCACTCGTACTTCTCGTCATCGTAGTAGCAGTAGTAGTCGTCGTCGTGGTCGTAGTAGCAGTCCACCTACTACTACTACTACTACTACTACTGCTACTACTGCTACTACTGCTACTACTGCTTCTGCTCCTTTTCTGCTCCTGCTGCTGCTGCTGCTACTCCTACTCCTGCTGCTGCTCCTACTCCTGCTGCTACTGCTACTGCTACAGCTACAGCTACAGCTCCTGCTCCTGCTGCTGCTGCTGCTACTACTTCTCTTCTACTGCTGCTTCTTACTACCAGCGACTGGCACCCAGCTCCGCCTACCAATATGGCTGCCGCCCATATGTCGATTGGCTGCGTTGTGGTGATCTGAATCCTGCTTGAGCGGAGGATACTCGCCAACCATGACGATGATGCACTCAGTGGCCACTCGCCGGCTTTACCCAAGGAATCCCCAGACATCCTAAACATCGTAGCATCATGATGCATTCGTTTTTGCAGTGACTTGTTGTTCGGTCATGCTCGTGTCTTGAGAATCAGAGAGGTGTTCTGTAGATTCAGGAACCATTCGTAGCAAGAATCCTTGCGGAGCGTCGGATTACAACTCCAACTAAAGAGAGTGTGAGACGCCTGTGCAGTCGAGTGAAAATGAAATGCTGACAGAGACGGCCCGTTATCGAGGCAACATCTAACAACTCGCAAGCATCTGCTCGTGGTCAGCTTGTTGCAACACCAGGCAAACCTAATAGCACAGTTCGTCGTGCAGAGCTCTCGCCACGGCATCTAATCGCTGCCACTGCTGAGGCCTCGGATGCAGGACAGGCATCACCTGAGATTGATCAGGCGAGTCGACTTGCTTTGTCTGCAGAGGGCCAAGTCAACCTCAGGCGGAGGATTGGCCTCTTTGGATTCAACCGTCTTCTCAGGAGGATCATTGCATTTAGAGAAAAGGCCAGGATGCGGCCTCTTGCGTTGAGTGGTTTTCTTCCGTATTCTCATCTGTCGAGTTGTCCAGAAGCCTCAGGTTGTCGAGTGTTGTATTTTGTTCAGGTCAGTGAGCGGAAGGTTCCTTGTCTCGTTGGATGTCGGATATGGCTTACACCTGAAATCTACCTGTGGAACCCCCAGGCCAGGCCTGACGTTAGGGAGCCGATGCCGAGATTTACAGTATCCCTGCCATGACCAGACGAAATGGTCTAGCTCCTACAAACTCCATAGTCGGCTGTTGTTGTGTGTGATCCTTTCTGGATCTTTCTGGTAGACAGTGCAAAACCGACAGCAGCACAAAAATAAGTGCCTGAAGACACTGAGCTCAGTTGCCTTTGGGCAGGCTTCCGGCGATGCTCCTCAAGGCCTACTGTTTGCATGCTGCACTGCCGGCGGTCTTTGTCCAAGCAAACAGCGTGAAACCCCCACCAAGGTGACTCGTCGAATACACTTTGCGCAGTCCCTTTTGGCCAATGGTTTCTCTAACAATCTAAACCAGCAGCTCTAACCAACCGCCAGTCGTGATGTGGACAATCGGTACTCTTGGTTCGCACAGAGGCGCCTATGCCTCGCTTGTGGCATCACCGAGTTACACGCCGCCGGACCAGGCATCGAAGCGATCAATCATGAGGTTTCCCATGTGCCCGTGAGGAATACATAGACTCACGGACCTGCAGAGCTTGGGTTTCATTCGCTCTCTGCCTCCTTGTCTCCCTCTTTCTCTCTCGCTCTCTCTGCCACTTGTGTTGAGGCGGGGTTTGCAAGGTGTTGTGAACAGTGCCACATTGACTTGCTGCTTCGAACACACAGCGGACTGCGGTTGTCAAGGCATGAACGTAGTGGCCAGACGGCGCTTGCAGTTCGCACCAGAGTTCTCAAAACCGCTCGAAGGTGGGGGTTGCCCCGCCGGCGCCGAAGAATGTCGTTTACTCGCAGTCGGCTGGTGTCACGGAAGTCGCCGAGGACAACGCGAAGCTTGCCACGGGTCTTTCACCCCGCGCAGAAACTCTGCAGTCGCTAATGTTTGCTTCTGGGCTTCCTAAATGTCTTGCATCGCGAGGAAGAGATGCAGTCGCTCTTTGACGACGATGACGAGGCCTTCGCAAGCACATGGTGTGTGTGTGTGTGTGCGTGCGTGTGTGTGTGTGCGTGTGTGTGCGTGTGTGTGTGTGCGTGTGTGTGTGTATGTGTGTGTGCGTGTGTGTGTATGTGTGCGTGTGTGTGTGTGTATGTATGTGTCTCTGTGTGTGTGTGTGTGTGCGTGTGTGTGTGTGTGTATGTGTGTGTGTGTGTGTTTGTTTGTGCTTGTGTGTGTGTCCGACACCGCCCAGAAGTTGCCAGGACCTTCTCAGATACGAAGCCCCGTCGACGGCAGGCCATCGTCGTGGCTGCCTACTTGTGAGGTTGCAAGGTAAAGGCGGCGTCGAAGCCTTTCACTGCGAGTATCTGCCTGCCGGAAGGGCTCAAGTCCGTTCCAATTTTCTGCCTGGATACTTCTTTCGCGCCATCAGATATATATATATATATATATATATATATATTGTCGCAGAGTGTGCGTGACCTGCGCTCGCGCGTCAACTGTCGAAGTCAACGCAGTATCCGTTTGCAGCATGGGTTGCTCTCAGAGTTCTGCAGTGGTGACTGCAGAAATTGGGGCTATGGACCCTGCTTTACCTTGTTCACCCTCTTCCATCCTGGGACAGGGTGCAGACAAGTATTGTGCCGTGAGGAGTGCTTTGATAGTGCAGGGCTCCGTGGAGCTGGAGTGTTCCGACCCAGCACTGTCGAAGGGCTTTGATTCATTTCGACATATCGCAGGTTTAGCAGACCGGCAAGCCGTAGAAGAAGGGCGCTCATTGCGCCAGAAAAATGCACCGACGGGAATCCAAAGTTCGACCCATGAAACAGCTTGTCTGGCTTGGTCACGTCCTGTTGCTGTATGACAGAGTGTGTTGTCTGATGTTCAATGTTCTGCAGAGGAAAGTTGTGCACGGGAGAGACATGGAAGTTCGACAGGGGTGTTTGTCGTGCTGGCGGCATTTGTGCCTGCAGGCCGTCGCCCGGAGTGAGTAGTGAGCTGCCGCCGATCTTCAACCTCTATTCCCCAAGCCCTGGATGCCAGACTAGGCGAGATGTGCCTGCCCCATTTAGCCCGCACGGATGAGGATCCAAAGCTTTGAGAATCCGACTCGGCGGTGCGCGGTCACAAAAGTTAAGACGAATACATTCAAGGTCTGCATACATGGAAGCCAGATCCGGCAAGCCTGTAGCATGCTTGGCATCAGAGGATATTTGCGGGTCTTGAGGTCAAGCAGACACATGCGAAACCACGCAGTGAAAAGCAGAGACTGTCACAGGTTGAAGTCAGCCCCAAACGTCGGCTTCTCCCCGACAGGGTCTCGAAATGTACGCACATGCCTGAACATGTCGTCTAATTATCAAACTTCGCGATGGGTGCAAGGGGACCGACGGGAATCCTTGACCTCCTCATACTAATACCGTGCCTCAGCACGATTGTCATAGCACTGCTTCATGTAAGGACTTGATGACCCGACCTTGCACTTGCTCGGTACAAGATCGCCTTTTGAGGAGCTCCCTCGGGTGTTGATGTCCGAGAAGAACTTTGAGATCTGGATCGAGGCCAGAGTTGATCCGGTCGCCGATATCTGTGGTCAAAGCTGCCCCCTGGGCCAGGACGTCCAGGCTTTGCGCCCCGATGCCCTCCGCGGGGACCTGGCAGCGCTTCAAGCGGGAGCTCCGCTCTTGCGCCAGGCTCTGGCGCTACGCATCGCTAAGCCTGAAACGTTCCTTCCCACGGACCGGGGGTGGGGGATTCGGTGCTGAGCATGGGAGTTTCACTGTTATGAAAGGCTTCATCAGGATCTTTGACGGTGTGTTTCAGAAGGCCGCCCCAAGTGTGCTGCTAAGGGGTGTTTGGGAGTACCACCGGTTCTCTCTAGCAGAACGATCAATGAATGAGTGTGCGATGCCTACCTGACTCGGACAAACCGGCTGCGCATCCCGCAGCATCACGGAAGCCTAATTTGCTGTATGATTCTATGAGTTACCAAGCATGGACGTCAATATCGTGAGGCGACCTGGGCATCCGTCCAAGCATTTGCAGAAAGACTAGTGACTAGACTATGGCTGCGACGTCCATGGCTCTACTCTCCAGCTATCGCAAGAAGTTTGATTCAGACATTTGGCTCAAGGTTCGCTTCCAGCCCTCGCTCACCCCACCCCCCCACACCCAATTACTTCAGGACCCTGGAGGTATAGGCAGTCTGCAACCGTCTCAAGAAAAGCTAACCATTGACAGGGTAATTCAGAAGTCTCGCTATCAGTCAGCAGCCCTGCGGCGATGGGAACGGTTGAAGGCAGGCCAGCGGGCGCAAATGCGCAGTTCGGCTTTCTGGCGGCAAAGTTCGATTCGTTGCTCAACCTATTCTGATCTCATATCGGCTCATTGAATTTCCGTCAAGTTCGGACTGCTGGGCAACCACTCTTCTCAACTCTTCTCTCATAGTGGATGTTCGAGCTTTCAGTTCAGCGAGTTCGATGGCCAGAGAGAGCCTGCGACTCTGTGACTTCCCGGACCAGGTTGTTCCTGCCACTGCGGAGGGGGAGCTGGCGGGCTCGGCACCGATTCCGAAGCGCAGTGTTCTGGAAGTCGCAGTCTGCCACCCTGTGACCCCGAAGGATCAGTGCACAATGTTCCAAGTTTGTGGGTGTTGCCTGAGGCCACGGCTGAAGCGCCAAGACTCAGGGGGCATAGCTGCTGGGAGACCCAGTGCCAGTCCAGAGCAGCTTGTGAGTCACTGTCGGCGACCGCTCTTGAATCGTTAACATTGCCCGAACAGGCATCGTGTCGTGAGTTCACAGAAGCAGGCATCTGGGAATTTGTTAAACATTCACAGAGGCCCTCCAGCTTACGACATTCAGATCCACGCAGAGCGAGAGGAAGTTGGGGATCTCAACACGGAGGAACCCAGCATCACGCCGCACCACACTTTCTTTCTTGGTTCAGGGGCAACAAAAGGCGATCCACCAGTGTTTCGTACAGGGCCGGATCGGGCTTTGCGCTACAGGGAAGGAGGCAAAGGCAGGGCGTAAGAGAGGGAGAGACAGAAACAAACAGGTCAGCGCGAGCAGCTGGGACTACCAATTGCTCGAGCTTCTGGAAACAGAGAAAGCTGGACTTAACAAAGGCTGGAGGGAGCGAGAGAGGTAGGTAGGTAGCCACCAGCCAGCAGGCAGCCAGCCAGAGCGAGCGAGCGAGGTAGGTCGGTCGGTAGGTAGGCAGGGAAGCAGTATCTAGCCCGCCAGCTAAGTCGGTCTTAGGTAGGCAGGAAGGTAGGGATGTAATTATGAGTGTATGAATGTATATAGTGCGTGTCTGCATGCTTGCATATGTATGTACGCATGTATGCATGTATCCATGTGTGCATGCATGTACGTAATTATGTATGCATGTACGCCCATGTGCGTGCGTGTATGCATATGCACACGGACATGTATACCAGTACGTGTACATATATGTACATACATGCACATAGATGTGTATATGCAAGCTTAGATGAAGGTGCATGTGTGTATGTGCGTAAATGCTATACAGTCATGTAGGCATGTATTGCTGTTTACATGTATGTGTGCCAAGTTGTGCAAGCGCGGAATTCGTGCGATGGCTAGATAGGTCAAGAGGTGGACAGGCAGACAGGTGGATGGACCAACGGATGTCCCGAGTGCATACCTACAGGATCGTGCGTTCACAGCTGCAAGCAGTCTTCTATCAGGCAGCGGAGATTCCAGTGCGCGTCGCGTCCTCACCTGACGTCAAGATCCACGAGGTGACACCGAATGGGAGCCTTTAGAGTCATCTAGAATCTAGGTGTTCCATCAGCCCTCAGGGTCGTGAGTGAGTCAGGTGTTGCCGCGATGGACAGGGTCCTTTAGTAGTTCAGCAGAACAGGCAGCGTGGCCTAATGGCGCTTCATGCTGTGAGCTTGTGCACATCTCCTGTTAGGCTACGAACAGCAAGAAGCACGGCACAATTCACTGTATTGCCTTGAATCAATTGAATCATAAAGGTCCAAGCAGTAGAGTCAGTAGCGCGGCAAGCAACAGTCGCTCGGTTTGCGAGGAGACGAAGGGCCGGAGCGATGCTTCGCCGTCGCAGCTATCAATTTCAAAAGCCGCAGTGCAGGCTGGGGTTCACGGACGACAACGCCTACTACCACCACTATCACTGCCACTACCGCCAGTACCGTCTTGCCGCACAACACAGACGTCTAAATTGCATAAGACACAAGTCCCTTGGTACCTCTCGCTCGTGCTGTGGCATTCACGCAGGCCATCAAGAAAGGCTTAAGACTTAACAACTGGCAGTCGTTACGTGAATCAAGCTTCTGTCCAATTAATTGCCTTCACAAAGACATCAGAAGAGATGTAAATCCCGTCATTGGGCAACCTTGGTCAATGACTACCGCCGGACAGACTTTGCAGCCCCAAGTTCTCGTGGCAGATTGCTCTGCTCTGGTTGGTTTTTCTGCGTGTTGTTGCCTAGAATGGCCAGATTGGAAGATCCCGTCCGCCAGGTTTTGTGCTCATCTCTTTGAAATCTTGCCGTGTTTCTGGCACAGCCTTGCAGCCAGGCAGCTCACAACTTGGCCACAGGAGCATCAGACTCCACCCAGTCAATGTCGGATGCTGCTGACGAGCCGGCAGGGGATCCCAGACGAAGAGACAAACACTGGGAAACCAAAGGAATTCCAGACGGTTTGCAAGGGGAAGCTACAAAGGTTCTTTCTCAATTCACAGATGTGTTCTGCCCTTGTGACGGGACACGTTGCCCCTGAAAGAGAACGGTTCAGAGAGAGAGAGAGAGGACTCAATGGAAATGTATAGCCAAGCCCATCCTCTCAAAATGACGGGATGGGGCCGCTCGACAGAGCGGGGGATGGGGCCTGCCCATCCTCCTAGCCCCAGAGCAAAGCAAAGCAAAGGACTTTGTGTAGCCATTTTGGCTCAAGTCTCTCACCCTTGTGGGAACCCGGCTGTCACCCGGGGGACCTGGTGAAGGGCTCGAGGCCACCCGCCGAAGTGTTTGGCTCACGAGGGCCCGTTGAAGCACCGTGCAAAGACCTCTGTTGACCCTGGCCCCTTCTGTGTTTGCCACCTTTGTGGGGACCTCCGGCTGTCACCCGGAGGGAACCTGGTGGCAACACGAAGGTGGCCCAGCAGTAGGAAGGGGCAGCATGCCATCTCCACGAGGAACCAAGGTGATCCCGGTGAACCAGGAGGAAATCGTGGACCCGCTGCTCGAGACGCACGAGAAGTCGCCGACCGTCCACCTCTCCCCAGAAGACGACGAGGGCAGGTAGGCGGAGTACACGGAGACTGGACGGGGGACACCAACACGGGAATGAACGTGATAGTGGCAGGGACACTGGGAATTAGATCCACAAACTACCCCATGGGGGGATTATTGCGCCTTTGGAAAGATGCATTAAGTTGGAATCTACCGCGCCTGCCACACGAAACAAGCGTGGGGTTGTAAAAGTTGACGCTATGTTTTTATTTTCAGTTTACAGTTGGGAAGTGCTTAAAACTCGAGTTTTGGCAACGCTAGTCGCTGTTTCGGCCTGTGGAGGCTTCGATGCGGTAAGTAGTAAAGTGCAAGTATCAGTAGGAAAAACNTTTCAGTTTACAGTTGGGAAGTGCTTAAAACTCGAGTTTTGGCAACGCTAGTCGCTGTTTCGGCCTGTGGAGGCTTCGATGCGGTAAGTAGTAAAGTGCAAGTATCAGTAGGAAAAACACAGAAATTACCACGCTTGTCACACGAAACAGGGTTCAACATGGGATTGAGGATGTACTGCCAAAAGTCGTCGTGGGACATGACATGATGTAAAAGAGAAGAATTGGACAGGGAATTTGCAATCTTGGACCCTGTCNGTGCGCAAACTACAAGGGGGGACACACAGTCCCAGTAAGAACAAACCGAGAAGAGGGGCACTGCGGGGCAAACAAGAGCCCCTCATAGTCAATGGCACACGCAGTTGCCCGTGATGCTTTTTGGGACCAGGCCGAGGAGCAGGAGGCAAACACTGGGGGCACGACAGGCAGGCGCCCGACTGCTTGCTCTACGGCAGTTCGGCCCAGGGCGGAGCCGCTAGAAAGACCAGACAACGCGACCTGGACAAGCCACAACCTCTGCCAGACTGAAGAGTACAGCCGCAAGGGTACACGCAAAGTCGGGGACCCGCAAGACAGTGGCAGAAACCACAGCACACCACGCCGAAGTCAAGGGACACCACGAAGCACCGCCCGAAGACAGCGAAAAGAAAGGCCCCCTCCCCTTCCTCGTCGTCAAGCTCGAGCTCGAGCACAACCCCAGCAGACACCCAAAAGACCAAGGGGACCAAAGAGGACGGAATGCCAGCAGGGCACCCTCTGCAGAGGCTGGCAAGCTGCACGGGCCACAAAGAGTTCGATGATGCTTTCTGGGCCATCATGGACTGGCAAAGCGAAGATGAACACAAGGAAAAGAAGGCCGTGCAGAAGTCCACAAGCCGAAGGGGAACCTTCCAGGGCAGGGCACCCACCACAAGGACGCGAGCCAGGCGGCACCCTTCCGTCTTCCGTGGACTGGACCCGCGCAAAGTTGGAGCTGCAGTCGCAGAGCCCGGGGTAGCCGCAAGTGCAAGTACCAGTTCGTCTTCAGGAGGACGTGGTGACCCACAGGAACAAGGAGACCCATGTCGACAGGGAACCCAACGAGACCAGTGGGGGACCAAGTGTGACACCTCAGCGACCTGGCTGGGTGCCAGGAACCACACGGCCGGCAGAACCTGCGGCACCACCGCGCGCAGAGAGGCGCGCCAACAACCAAGCTGGGGGACTCGCACAACAGATGATGAGGACCGCNTGCCAGGAACCACACGGCCGGCAGAACCTGCGGCACCACCGCGCGCAGAGAGGCGCGCCAACAACCAAGCTGGGGGACTCGCACAACAGATGATGAGGACCGCCATCAAGATGGACAAGTGGGCACAAAGAACATGGACAAAGTGAGCACAATCTGAATGGCAGGGCACGCGTGGCTGCGAGTTTTGGACCAGCACAAGATCGCACACCTCTGCAAACATACCGGGAAACCCCGGATCCGTGCACCACCCTACTGCAGCTGATGAGAAAAGAACGCGCGTCTTTCTGAAGCCATCTAACCTTCTTTAATTTGTGTTGAGGGGCACCTGCTCAACTCTTCTCGTACCTCAGAATGGTGTGCCAGTAGCAGGCATAAGACTTGCAAGGCCGGAAATTCAGGCATGCTTTTCCCCTCTTGCACACACTCCCTTTTACAACTGTCCGAACAACATCAGGACATTTACTGGTGCCAGCAAACAAACTCCCCAGTCAGTACGGGGGACTGCATTTTCAGGGCACCTTTTGATATACAGCCGAGCCCATCCGATGGGGTTGCTCCCGCGAGCGGGCCACAGGGACTGCCTGTGGCTCATACCCCGGAGCAAAGCAAAGCAAAGAGGACTTTGTGGCAAGCTGTCGCAACACGAGCTAGTGGTGTGCATATGAGCAGAGAAAGTATCGCAGATCTTGAAGGTTCATCGCTCGCTCAGCTTGCTGAGCATCCAAATGAGTTGGAGTCAGATTTCACCCAGTAAGCATCCACCCGTTGATAAACGTGGTGTAGGTGCATCGTCCCAATCATCCTGCATCACGGAAGAATCAGCAAAGACTTCGACAGACCCTTCATCGAAGAGTAGAGCAGCGCAGCGTCGCCACAGAGTACTCTTCAGTCGCACCCTGTTTTCTCCGCAAAGCAATGACGAAGTTGAACTTACTGCAGCGGCTTGGCTTAGGGGCAAGAGTCCAATAGAATGCAACAGCGCATCCAAGGCTCCCGCTGGTGAGTCCAGAGCGAAGCATGGGACCTGGACTGTGTTTCCACATCGGGCAGCTTTCACTCTCTATTCATCTTGAAGTCCTAGCACAACGCTAGTCACGGGCGAGCCTTCGGATCTGCCACGCTGGTCGACGCATGCACCCTCAAACCTGACGTCCAGCTTGCTGTGATGCCATTGCTACATGCCGAGCTTGCCTCTGACGGGGACATCTTGGTTCAAGATGGTCATGCAAGACAACATCAGCACTTATGGCCACGCATCTTGAGACAGGGATAGCCCCAACCACGATCATGTCACCGTCCGCCGTCCTGCTGTGAATTTGCTCAGCCACGCTTTGCCAGTATGCCATCGCCCTCGCTGCAGGAGCAGAACAATGACCGGTTCTTCGCTGAATGACAGCGTAGCTAAAGAGCATGACATGGTGATAACTGCTGCAAACACGCCACGACGCGATGCAGGATGGTGAAGGTTTCAAGATCTCCCAGTACCATGCGGTAGTGCCGCGGAATAATTATGAAATCTGCAGTCCTTCGTTCTGTTATGTCGTTCAGCACGGTGTTGCAGGTCGTAGCGCAGATGCCCCCGCCGGTTTTCAGCAGAGGAGTGCTGATTCAAAAGTAATTACGTGTTTTCGGGTGCATCTACTCCAGAAGCCTTGTAACAGCATCTTGTCACAAAGTCTTGAGGACAGCTGGTCTCAAGCATGCAGGGTCTTTCGGCTTTACTCGCTGCTGATTTAACAGGTGCGTGCTGAAACTGCGAAAACCTCTTGCAGGAACTCTGTATAGGTCCCTCGGCCTTTTCATCTCCAGCCTCCACTTTCATTACTTGCATGGCGTTTCTCCTCCGAAATCGCGCCGAGGCTCGAAGGCACAGAGCGCCAAGAGACGACTCCGACGACCAGAAGATCAGCCTCGAGAAGCTGGAAAGAAGCCTGGAGGCGGACTTGAGTGGAAGTATTTTGGTAGCCTTGCCAGAACCCGTTCGGCACCGGAAAAAACCCCAAAGGGGGTGGGTATGAAGTAACTACTAGTACATGTAATTACGTATAAATTTCATTAAGCTGACCGAGACTCCCCGGCCGCCCCGGCCTCCGGCCTCGGCGGACTTGGCCCTGATTCGTCGGAGGACGAAAGGAAAAGCTCTGAACTTTTGACTTTTGTGGGCTTCCCTGCGAGGTCCTGCACAGGCGACACCAGGAATCGTTGGCACTGGTGGCGGACTTGTTGCTCGAAGGACAAATTGCGAGCCGCCCTCGCCGCTGCCGCCACCACACCGCCACCAACAGCACCAGCACCAAGTATAGTGGCGAGAGAAACAGCGGCTGTGTCCAAGCGAAACCACACGACCATCATTTTCAGAATCATCATTACCGTCATCGTCGTCGTCAAGTCGTCGTCATCGTCCATCATCGTCATCCTCATCGTTAGTAGCAGCTACCGTGATCGGCATCATCAGCCCAAGCCCAAGAATAGCCATTCACAACCACCGACAGCAGCATCAGCACTGGCATGCCTTGTTCGGGGCCCTTCCTTTGACGGCTCAGGGCTGCGGGTCGGGTCGAGCTTGGCAATCGTTTGTCGCGAACTTCGCAGCATGGACAGGCATGTATAGGACAAGGCCGCAAAGTTCAGGAAGGTTGTTACAAATTTCACGCTTGTCTTTGGTGCCGTGGGCAATCCAAGGTTGGTGAGCCTACCGGATTTGAGTGCTGTCACGGAGGAGGTCGGAAAGGGCTGCTCGCTGTCATGGGCAGTGCAGAGCAAGCATCTGGGGCCATGGTGTCTTCTCCATCAGTTTGAGTATGTAGTCGGCATCTTGGGTCACATGCTTCTACCTCCTCCTCCTTCTCTTCCTGGCCCCAGCTGGACCAATCCATGAATTGTGTTGTATCTATAGAACCTGAAGTGGCTGCATAGCACCCAGGTTGTGTATCGCAGCTGGGCTTCTAAGTTGAGGTAGCGACTTTTGTGATGTTCTGGCTCACCACTGGCACTGAAGCTCAAAAGCAGGAACTGCACAAATGCACAGGTTCCGCAGGCTAATCTGAGCAAGGGCCAACCGAGCTGCCGTCAGATTTCGTGGCCTTAGTCACAGTCAGATTTCGACGCGCTGAAGGATGCACTGCGGGGCGAATTTCACCTGCCACATAGTTGTGCTCGTACTCACTCTCCTGAGCCACACTGTGGACTGCACGACCCCTTGTTGGGACAACTGTTTCAACAAGCTCCTCAGCTGTCCGACTGCAGGTCCCTTCTGTGCAGCCGGGCGGTCCGGGAGCTGCAGTGAGCAGCGTGCCTTGCCTCAGTTTAGGCCTGTTCACGTTTCCTCAGCCGTGCGAGTTCCGACAGTTAGCGACGTGCCGCAGACAGGACGCATATACGGCATCAGGTTGTCGTTGTCTTTATGACCGCTGCTGGTGGGATGGTGGGATGGTGTTGGCGCTGGCGCTGGCTGGGGCTGCGGCTGGGGGGTTGTGGCTGTGGTGGTGGTGATGGTGTCTTTTGTTGTTGCTGTTGCTGTTGGCTTTGCTGCTGCTGTTGTTGCTGCAGGGGGGCGGGGGCATTTGCCGCCGCGAAGGGTGTGTCGATTTCCGGCCTGCGATGTGCCAAAAACTCGGCTTTTGGCACAATGCAGCTTAGACGATTTCTTTGAGAAGTGGCATTAGCATCCTTTGTATTTGCTGTGTTGCTGGTGTTTACTAAGCTCGCGTTGTGTTCCACGTGCTCATGCCTTTTGCATCGGCATTTACAGTGATTCGTACTTGTTCCATTCCGTTTTTGCTTGGAATTCTGACGGGCTTTTGTCTTTCATGTGGCTTGCGTATTGGTCTCGCAATTTTCGTGCATGACAGCAAAAACCTCTTATTCCGTGCTTGTTGCCTCCGTGCAGGTGGGGGATGGGCGGGGTGATAACGTCCATGGCAATGCCAATTATGCACTGGCATGTAATTAGTGTTTTTCTGGTGCTTCCTGGCAGAGGTGGAGGGGTGGAGGGTAATGACGTCCATGACTCCTGGCGGCGTGAGGTTGGCTTCACTTTTTTCTAAGGTTTTGGAGCCTTCTTGCGGCGGCCGCGTCTGTTTTTTTGGGCTGTGCGCTCCAGATGTAATGGTTTCCGGATGATGACCATGAAATGAAGAAGATCAGAATAATGTGAGATTTGCTGTACCGGTGATGACGATGACATGAAGAAGACGAACAGGAAGAAGAAGAAGACTGAGATGAAGATGATAATGACTATGATGCTGATGCCAATGATGGTGTTACTAAAGTAAAAGTAACCCTCTGGATTACGTAGAAGACGCATGTCCTGCTGTTGGCTTCTCTTGCCGCCAGACTGGAGGTTGCCCTGCACCCTTGCATTCGCCGAACATGCTTTTGTATGCAGCCTTCTGTCGCTAACCCACCCCCACCACATCATCTCCATGAGTCGGATGACAGCAAGTCACACCACCGAGCTCCTGAATTCTGGTTGAACGGCCAGCGACACTTGAGAAGCTTTCCTTGAATCAGCTTTGTGCAACTGCTGAGCCGGAAGCTGGGACATCAAGTCTGCATCTCAATCGTTCTTGTGGGTCATGGCAGAAGACACGAGTGATCAGCTTGAGTTCGAGGATGCGGACAGGCCTAGCGGCCTCGACCCCTAGTGACCAAGTAGAACTCAAGGCAAGCACCTTCGCAGACACAGAAGTCGCCGCCGGCACGGACCACCCGGACCCCACCAGCTCGATGACAGCGGAAGTGGCGTGTGCCTGGGCCAAGACGGTGTTTGCAGGACAGCGTGGAAGTTGTTGTGTATCTTCTGCCTAGACCCAAGCATTCTGCCATTCCAGCACTGCTGGCTTGACCACCTTTATCTTGTGACCACCAGACGACTGCAAAGCTAAGGCTGTATGAGAAGTGATCGGTATAAACAGACTGTTCCAGTGCTAGCTCCTGTGAAGGTCCCATGCAAGAGGAGGTGAGTGAGGTCAAGACACCATTCGATGCCGTGCAGAAGATGGTGCCGCTTGGCTCATGAATCTGTCGCCGAGCGTACATGAGTTTAAAGCCCTGCGTGACATTGGACGACGGGTTGCCGTGATGTCTCAGGGAGTTCGAAGGGTCAGGCAACCCTCACTGATGCAGGAAGACGAGACTAAGAGGGCTGCAGATGACGCTTCTGAGAAACGCGCGCCCAAGATGGGAGTGTTTTCGTGAGGCATACCAGCTCCATGGTCACTTGGCTGTGAGATTTGGCCCGGCCGGGGGAATTCGAAACTGCTTTGAGTTCTGTGGTGACCTGACTTCTAGAACCATGCTTGTTCACATCCTGAAGTAGAAGTTTCATGCCGCCATGCTGCCTTCCAGTCAGTTGAACAGACGAAGCGGTTCGGAAAATTCCTCCCCAACATCTAATTACCACATGGGTGATAAGCACGGTTGTAAAGTGGAAAGTCGGGTGGGTCATGGATTGCTGAGCTCCGAGCAAGCCTGGACATCGACGGTGATGGTGGTCGTGCTGGTGATGTGACGGCGAGGATGAGGCAGAAGATGTTAAGAATGCTGGTGTGAAATCATGAGGAGAGGTGGTGATGATGGTGATGATGGGTGCGGAGCGAGGATTAAGAGGAGGCCACATATCAGGACTCGATCAGAGGAAGATGCTGAGGAGAGTAATGGTATGTCCCTGCACAATTCGCAGCTGTTACTTGCAGCTTGTTTTTCTGTTGCTGAGAGTCGACCTGGGGCTTCCTCCGGCCTACGGCAACGGTTCCTGTCGCCTTCTTTGTCCCTCCGCACGTGCCATTAATTGGGGCTTCAGCAAGTCTGCATTTACAGTACGTGGCATGCCACGGTTGAGATTACAGGTGTCCCACCGTGAACACCAGTCTTGTTTGGCGTTTTTGTCTTGAACTGAGGGCAAGTTAATCGAGGCAGGGCATTATCGTTGGAATGTTCGAAGGTTGGCATGGGGCGCTGTCCGAAAAAGTAGAAGACCGTCACATACACCCGAGATCACAATACTCTAGCTGGCATTGGTTAGAAAGTTAGAGGTGCGAGCGTATAAGGGCAAAGCGTTGTGCGTTTGAGGTGTATGCAACTCTTTTGTGGCTCGGGCTTGCTATTAGGCACTCACGTACGTCTATGCGTACTTGCGTACATTGAGATACGTAAAGCATAATACATACAGACCGGCAGCACACTCGCGGATAAAAGCCAAGTCAAGTAGACCGGCTTTGCAACAGGCTGGTAACGATGCAATTCGCCGGGGCCTGCCTTGAGCCCAAGGTCCTTTTGCGACAGTTCGACTTCGATACCAGTCAGCACCCCCATCGCTGGACAGCTGCTCCTTGATCGATCAGGAATGTTCCAGGATGCACGCTGAAGATATTCTGCATTGCGAGCTGGGTCTTATACGGATGTGTACGACTGTTGCTGCGCAGGGGTCATGCTCTGCCAACCACAACCTGGGACATGCCCAGGGCGAAGCTGCATCGACCACGGACAAGGTCAAGGCGTTTGCCAAATGCCTCATTGCGCAACGACCCTCGGAGTGATCAGCTTCCTGATTTGTCATCCTGAGATCAAACTTTCTCCGTCTTTATCACGTAGCTGCACGAGCAAGTAGCAAGTTTCGCTTCGAAGAAATGTGCCTTGACATGGCGAAGCAAACTCAAGCAGCTGGTCAGCCTCAGACATCAAGATGACAGGATGGGGAAGAAGCAAACGAATTTCTCGAGCTTTGCTGCAGGACAGTTTGAGTTCTGCCTCGGCATCTTGATCCTCGTTCACACCGCCACCTCTTCTGAATTTTCCGCTCTACCAGTCGTGCCGTAAGACGGAACGTAGCACTTCGCAGTCTTGCTTGCCTAGTCGAATCTGAAGAGGATGAGAAGTCTTCCCGATGTTGAGTTCAATTCGGATGTCTTGCAATGGTCAAGTGGGCCAGCACGCACACACCGAGACAGGTTTGCATTGGCTTTGACTTACAGTTCACTCTGGACGGCTCCCTGGCTGCATCTGACATTGGACTCTCTGCAATCACGTGAGAGATCCGTCCCTACCGAAGGCAGCGACTCCCCGGTTTTCGTCACGGTGTCAGAGAACGTCTTTTTGCTGGTGTACACCATTGCAACTCAGCGGGTGATGATGTGCTTTGTCGCCTTTCTCCATCCCAGCAAACAACAAACCTCCCGTCGTCTATAGGCTGTAATCGATGCTAGTTTACAATAAAGCAGGACGAGGAGCCAGCGGTAAAGTCTTGATAAGCATCGGCAATCTCAGACTGGTCTGCCTTGGTTGAAAGCCTGTTCTTGGCAGTGCCTACATACAAGTAAAGCTAGCTTCTGATGTATTCATTCGCGCTTCAGATCCGAGCCGAAACATGGCAAGCAAGCCGGACGTCCTCCAGATGCTTCCAAGGAGTTTGTTCTCCGAGTGCTCTCCATGGGTCACGGCCTTACACGCGACTGCAAGGAGCTTGTGATGAAACCGGCCCAGTGCATTTGCATCCTGGAAGCCCATCCGTCATGCGCAGCAAGCCGGGAGAGTCACTAGTCATCTTGTGGCAAGGGAGTTGGAGCCATCTGCGTAAAGTTGCTGGGGGGTTTCCTTCCGGACGTCAGCCTGTGATAGAGGAAGGCTGCTCTAGCTGCTATCTGTTTCAGGACAGCATCTCCGATCTTGCATGGCACAGCATGTTGAAAACCCAGGCAAGGCGAAGCCGCCGCAACCCGACCCTTGCACACTAAAAGCGGGAGCCGCCGCCGAATGTAGGGAGAGCCTTCGAAGGTTGGTTTGCCTACTACACAGACCCCTGGTGCCTCCTGGACTTCACCCTGCTCGTTTGTGGGGCGACCTGCTGCAAACCAAGATGTCGCACTTGTGCAGACTCTAAGCGCTGTTGGCCATTAGAAGTGTCCGCTGCGGGATCTGTTAATTACCCTGTAGCAGCAACACCACCACCACTACTACCACAACCACCACCTTTCCCGCCTCTTCCAGCACGCCCGGCTGCATAGCAACATGCATGTGTGCAACAAATGAAAGCTGGCGTCTACCATTGCCCTGCACCAGGATGTTGATCATTGGTCGGTGGTGGTGGCGGTGGTGGCGGTGCTGGTTGGTGGTCGCCATGTTTTGGTCCTGGTTCCTGGAGCTCCTATGGTGTTGGTGGTCCTGGTGGTCGCGCAGGTGTTCGTGGTGGTGTCTCTGTTCTGATGTGGTCCGGGTGGGGCGGGTCCAGTCCAAGTGGCCGTGGGTGCGGCTGCATAGTTTACTCGGCATCATCTTGCTATTTCTCCGTGACGGTGCATATGAGGGTGATGGCGACGGTGTCAATGTCGGTAATGTTGGTGCTGGTTTCTTGCCGCCTGCGACTCAGTAGCTGGCAGCCAGCACGTCGAACCTGCAGCCTTTTCCATGTCACTGCCACTAAGGCGATCGGTGGAGTGGTCGTCCCTGTTCTGAAATCCACAGGCGCTAGTGGACAGTGCAGGAAGAAAAGACTAAGCCGACGGTTGCATGGACGATTGAGAATCTTGCTTTGGGACGGTGTGGATCATCAGATTCGCTGCGCGGCTTACACAAGCGGCAGTGGTCAGCTTTGTTCATTGTAGCACCTGCGCGAATTAGTACATGCCTGGAGACTCCGAAGGGTGATGGAGGCGAGAGGTCCTGCGGCCCCCATCAAGCGAGCCCATGCTGCATGCTTGGCTCTGACAGCGCATCTCCTGCCAGGGCAAGATATGGTCTCTCTGGGTTGGCTCCAATCAATATTGGTAATTCGAGCTCTCCGCTTGCTTCTCGGCATGTGGGGGAATTGAAATTGACAGCACGTCGAACATCCGCTGAGTCCTAGCAGTTCCCCCAATACACCGAGATTTGTCGGGAAGCCGTGCCAGCAACGAGTTGCCCCTTTTTAAGGTTCCGTCTGAATAGCATACGTACGAATCGGCATGACTAGCATTCAAGGCACCGAGAACTATTTCGGTTAAAGGTCTCTGTCCAAGAAGCGAACCAAGAACAAACCAACCACGTCCTGAAATGTTGAACTGTGGGACAATTTGCAGTGACCAGTGGGGATGTCACGACATCGAAATGTAGGCGGAGGTACATGCAAAGACGGTCTGACTAGCGTTCCGCAGCTTCTCCTGAACAGACCAGTGTCACGGCATACATGATGCACGGCTGCCACACCCCCCCTCCACCCCCCACCCCATGGTATCCCCCCTTGCCTGTCAAGTGGGTAGTTGTCTTGTTTGGCCTTGTTGCTCCCCCCCTGTGGAGTGGGGCCTGTGGTCTTTTTGGTTGGCCCCGCCCCGCCTGTGGGGGGCAGTGTGTTCTACAGTATGGTTGCTGCCGCTTGTTAGTAGTAATGTCATCGTTACATGCCTTGTCCCCTCCCCCCCTGTGGGGTGGGGCCTGTGGTCGTCTTGGTTGGCCCCGCCCGGCCTGTGTGTGTTCTACAGAGATATGGTATGGTTGCTGCCGCTTGTTAGCAGTAATGTCATCGTTACGTGCTCGTTACCATGCAAAATATGATGTTGCTCTTTTATCCTTGCAAGCGGTGCCCCTGTCCCTGCTCTGATGCGGTTCTCCGCTCCTGTGAAGAAGCACTGGCTGGGATCATTCTCCATCGTCCTCCCTCCTTCTGGTTTGCGTGGGTTCGTTCCGGTTGTGCGGGACCGCTGGGAGCAGGGGCCCAGGGGCCGGGGGCCGGAAGGGGGGGAGGGGGTGGGGGCCCGGGACCCGAGACTTAGATGGCGCGGCACACGCAGCTGGCTGAGGTTGCGGCTCGTCCGGGCCCTGCGGGCCTTGACCTACTTCCGAACAGCATCCTGGACTGCAGAGACTGGAAGAGAGCAAGCAGGGAAAGCACAACATATGCCGTTTCGGGCATTAGCCAGCCACTCCGACGATCCTGATGACCACCACGAGAAGATAATGAAGATGGAAGAGAAGAAGAAAACGCTCCGTGACGGCGATGGTAGTCTGCATGCTTTTGTTCACACTTCATGGCATGGTCGCTCTTGTTGATGATTTTTCTGGTGATTGCGACATGGATAATGATCATGATGATAGTGATAACACTCATGATCACGATGATGATGGCAACGGTGATGCTGCTGCTGGTGGCGCTGGTGGTGATCTGGCTGTCACTACATGGTCGGCATTCCATAGTGCTGCTGTCGGCATTGATGTTGCTTATCATTTGGACATCATGAACACGAAGTAGGTGGGGGCGGGAGTGAGGGAGAGTGAGCCTGCCACGCCATGGGTAAGCAGTAAACGCATGCCATTGCCACAACTTTGTCAGCAAGCCCCAGGAACTTCAGGGTTACACGTTACAGTGTCCGCACGCCTTTTTTGTCAAGAACCCCAAGTGAGCAAGTGGCTCGTCCGTGCTTGCTTATGCCGTAAGGTCTGGCGCTTGGTGCACGGACTTCTGACTTCCTGGAATGCTATGCTGTCTACTCTTGCCGGGGTCTCAGCTCAAGACTCGTCAGGGTGCTGGGGACTTCGAGTTGCAATGACTTGCCGTTTCTGGGGGGGGCAGTCGCAAACTTTAGGCGCGGAAGTCTCCATCCACACCCCAAGTCCTCAAGGACATGCCGACAACGCATTGCCCCCTGTGGCCCAACCGAAATGCGGAACGGAACCCACATCTGCAGTCAGCTGTTTCAGTTTCACTCCGAGTCCTGCAAGCATTGGCGGATAAGGCTGAGCGATGTCGGCTTGCAACACCTCATACTCGGGATAACTTCTTTGAGCCTTCTAGATTAAATAGGGACAAGACTCTGATGGAAGCTACTGCGCATCCCGAAAACTTTTGTTTTCATGTTCTGCACGGCACCGGTCATTGCCTGTCATCTCAAGCAGGCGCTCATAACGCTGACACTCTACACATCGGCCTGCATCGCCATAGCAACTCGGTTTGCGGCAGAGGCTTTCCCACATGACAGTACATGGAAGCAGCCGGAGAGATCGAGAAGAGAAGACCATTTGTACCAAAGATCCACGGCAAATCTAACTATGCACCCCTGGCCGCCTCTGGAACCCCGAGCTCTGCAAGGAGATCGTGACGAAGGATGTTGAGCTTAACAGCAACCCCAATACTGCTTCAATCGTGCAAGCAAACTTCAGCAGCCGGAACCTCAGTTCAGATCCTTCGTTTGACCATGGAGTGGGCTGTGGTGGCTCCGTAAAGAGCCGTCAGCTTCGCCTTGATGTCAACACTGGTCACAGGCCTTGGAACAACTTTTCTCACTCTGACGCAGTTCGTAGCCCTGGACAGCGCAGCGGCAGTGTACAAGCCGAGTCTTGGTTTGCAGAACCGACAGGGTCTAGACAAGGCGTTTCCCCCAAAGGACATCTCATGAGACTTGTGCATCGTAAAGCTTCCGGAGCCCGTACACTCGCAGACGACTGTCAGAGTCAGCGTGCTGTGGCTTCGCACAGTGGAGCGCAGAGCCAGGCTTGTGGAGGCGAAGCCTATCCTGATCTTCTACTTTGGTTCCATCGTGCTGTTCGTGTCAATCGCGCTGATGTGCCTCGGCGGGTCGTGCACAGGGTCAGCAGCATGTTCTCCAGATTTTAGACATGGCAGCAGTACATTCAATGTTGCTATGTTCTCAACTTTCATTTGCTGGTTCCGATGTCGTACCCGATGTCGTACGAGGAAACAAGGTGCTCCCGTGCAACTGGCGCACTGGTGTGTGGTCTTTCACTGTTTCGGGTCTACGCTGGCACACGTATGTATGCGTGTCAAATTCGCATGCGTACAGGAACTAAATGTGGAGATGCATATACGGAGATAGATACGTGTATACCGTATACAGATGTGCAGGCATACACACACACAGACACACACACGCATATTCGCGCCCATCTATGTGTCTTATCTACCTTATCTTATCCATTTGGCCATCTGTCTATCTACTTATCTATCCGTCTATCTATCTACTGTATATGCATCACAGGTACATGCAAATGTATCTTTAGGTGCATATGTATAAGTATATAGGCATATCTCTCTGCATATGTATGCGCAATGTATGTGGCATATGTGTATGTTTATGGAAGTGTATGGAATGTGCATGTGTATATATGGTACATCCGAGGCCGCAAAAAACAACGAGGGAGTGGTTCGAGCGGAGTTTAAAAGACTCAGTCAGCTAGCGCTTTTGAGTGTGCTTGCCGTTGCTGTTGCTGTGTTTGTTGTGTGTCTGTGTGACTGCGTGTGTGTGTGTGTCTGTGTGTCTGTGCATGCGTGTGCATGCATGCGTGCGTGCGTGCGTGCGTGCTCCCAATTTAGCTGCTGCAAACTGCAAGCTGCAGAACCCATACGTGTTTGCGCATACTGTTTGCATCTTCCAAAAGCGAATCTTGGACAGTTGGCTCGGACTGCCCATGTCACAAAAGAGCAAGACACTGACTCTGACGGGTCCAAACGGGGCTATTGACGACGAGAAAAATCATGAACAACCAATCCGTGCTTATGTGATGTCAGATTACGTTTGCTGGCCCTTAGATGCACAAGCAGATCGGCCCAAGTGCCCTGCAAAAGCTCTCTTTCGCCCGATTCCTCAAAATTCTAGGTCAACATGGCCCGCAAACCTGACACCAAGGTTGTCACTCCCTTAAACTCGACCAAGTTGTCAAGCACACGGTTTTGTGAATGACCTCGGGCAACAGTTTGGAGTAGGGATGTCATGGCAATTGTGCGGGATGGCGTGACTGATTTGTATACCCTGAGCCCATTGTCTTGTCACATCTGTCTCGTGGACCAGCAAGCAGACAACACCTCAGCGAGGAATCTCGTGACGGCGGTGCTCGTGGAAGGCTTCTTGGATGTTTTGTTATCTCGACTGCAATGCAGGCGACAGTCAGCCTGCGATCGACGTTCGCTTGTTTCTCCTGCCTGCTGCATTTACAAGAGCAGTCGGAAGCAATGGTGCACCACCTGAACTCTGACACTAAGTAATGTTCCATCTCATCGCCAGCTTCGCCAGTTCAACTTCACCTTCGACCATATTGGCATTGTGGCTTGCCGGCTTGCCTTCTGCCATGCTCAGTCGGGTGCTTTGGCAGCAGGTGCATTGAACCATGCTCAGACGGACCGGGACCTCGAGAAGATTGACCGAAACGAGCGTGACTCGACTACTGCAGCACGTGTCGGCGAGAGGGCGGTGTTGGTAGGCATGTGAATGTGTTTGCATGTCTTGAACACGCTTCCTGTAGAGATTTGTTGCAGGCTTGTGCTCTTCACTCACATGCGAGGTTTGAGCAAAGCCCTCACCCGCTTGATCACTTTGTTCGCCGCAGCGTGGCAGCAGCCTCGCTCTTTCGAGTTGAAGCTTCTTTCGATCTCTGTGTCGAGGCGCATCTCCTCCATCCCAGCAGGTTCTGCTGTACTCGTACTTGCATACTACGGCACAAGTGTTCACGAAGCCGAGCGTTTTGAAGTCAGCGAAGCGAGATGATTCGAGCTATGTCGAGAAACGAGAC
Organism: Symbiodinium sp. clade A Y106; assembly: GCA_003297005.1. NCBI lineage: Eukaryota > Dinophyceae > Suessiales > Symbiodiniaceae > Symbiodinium > Symbiodinium sp. clade A. Next base: position 123,524 of record BGNK01001382.1, on the reverse strand, counting down.
GAGGACATGGACAAAAACGGCGATGGTACCGTCACACTGGAGGAGATGCAGGCCTCGGAGACTCGGAGCAGTCGCGGTGATACTTCCTGTCGGCCTCGAGACTAGTGCAGCAGCTGTGGGAGCACAACTGGGGGCAAGTGCTAATGAGCTCGCACTCTGCTGCTGCCTGCCAAGCTTGCATGCGCCTGTTGGCTATCTTGTCCGGGATGCAATCACTCAAAGTCATGGCTTTTTCACGGGCTGCGTCTGAAGAATACTATAATATGCCCCTGACCTACAGACGTTGGCATCCCTGAATGTTTGGACTTGCTGCAGTTTGTTGGTCAGTGGTTACACAGCAGTGCGGTAATTGCTCCAAATTCAACTTCGTGTGTCCGACGTGCGAGCGTTGCAGCATACCGCCATTCACGTCTTCAGAGCTTGACCATGCCATGCAGGCGGTGCCTCCAAATCTACTTCCACCGGAAATCTTTGAGCATGAAATGGCAGTCACGATCGCGGAGGCACGAGAATACATGGAAATTCCGGATATTCGGTTTAGAGCAGGCTTCGGACATGAGGCGTGCAGGGAGGTGGGACAGCTGTTGGACTTTCTACCTTAGGCAACCGGAATCAAGTTTTGGATCGTGACTTGAAGGCTTTTGCAAGCTGCAGATCAGGCTTTCATTACCGAGGGCCACCCCAGGCATGATTACGCTTACTTCCCACATCCGCTCAAGAGGAACTGCCCAGATGGAGCTGTAAGATCCTAGCAGACAGAAGTGCTTCCCCTACATGTTCTGAAGCCTTCATCAGCAAGAACAAGCAGAAAAAGAACGGAGAGGTCTTTCAAGTCTTGGACGTGGACGATCAGGGCACGCTCGACCAGCGAGAGCCGCTCAATGTGATTCGGACCCTTGAGCAGCAGCCGTCCTTATCACCTCTTCTGACTTTCTGATCCATGTCATTGTAGCTTGAGTCAGCATCTTTTGAGTTTGGACGATGTCGCTGGAGTCTGGGCGGAGAGCTCGCCACTTGCATTGCCACATTTGGACGGGCAATCATCCATGAAGTCTTCTTGCACTTAGGTTTGTTGAGGGCCTGCTTGCCGTTTACCTCCAAGATATGCCACTGGCGCAGCTGGAAACGCTGAAGCTCCTTCAGAAGCAGAACCGCAGCACAGAAGTAGGACAGGTTTAGATGGTTGCTTTGTGCCGACTTGCGAAAGACGGAAGAGTACCATCCCTCTTGGTGATTCTTCTTCCCACAAAGGTAGGAATCGTGTGTAACGGTACCGCAGACCGGCTCACAGTTCACAGGCAGAACCACCGGCTGGATGAGATTTACAAGGCCCAAGGGCTTCGGCAAGTTGGGCAGCCGTGCACGAAGATCACGGCTTCGATCACTTCGATTGGGTTTCGTCTTCGGATTTGATGTGTGTGATTGATAACCAGGTTTACAGGAGCCGGTAGGGAACAGATCAGCGCGGCCGCACACGATCGAACACGTGCAATCCTTGCAGCTGAGGGAAGCAAACAGTGCATGATGGCTTCATGGTGCTACTTGAAAACCAATGGCGCTAAAGTAACTCTTCTTGACTCTTGTTCTAGATCTAAGTTGCAGGTCCTTCGGCCACGATGCCCAAAGTCAATGAAAGACCAGCCCACGGCCACGGTGGCGGCTTCTTGGAAGGATTTCCGAAGCATTTCGATCCCCGACGATAGGTCTCTCTCATAGCTTGCAAATGGCAAACGCATTTGTTTTAAATGTGCAAATTGCTAACCGTTAGCCCTTGGCTGGGCCTGGGTAAATGATGGGGACGGACGACCAGATGCCGCCACTGTAAGGTTTGACAACGGCGGCCCACTGTTCTCAATCCGCGACTGCTGAGTCCATTGGTGTATGGTAACATCGGAGAGGTCAGAGAGGGGTGCTAAGGCTCACCCCCTCTCAAGCCTTGGAAGAGAGACAAAGACTGGTTGCGATAATAGAGCGATATACTCCGTTGTGTGTAAATATATATATATGCTTAGATCTACATACATACACACATACACATACATGTGGATGCATACGTGCACGCACGCCCACAGACAGACAAAGGACTGCGTGTTGTGATCCGTTTGATTATGGAGGCCCGCATTTCGTTGCCATGCAGGAGGAAATCAAGAATTGCTTCCTCTTTTGGCTTGCACACAAGCAGTTTGCCGGTTCTCCCACTGGTCGTGAGGAACCAAAGGGAGGCCGACCTCGCAGATGCTTTTTTCATCTCATGCTGCCAGTTGTCGTCATCCCCACACCCATTCAAAGCCCATGCAGGGTCCGAGAATGATTGTGGGGTACCCATTATGTGTGGTTGAATTCGTCACGGCAGGGAGCTCTTCTTGAGCACGGCCGTCCCCTTTGCGAGCATGGCTTAATGGCCATGTCTTGATACTCGCTGACGCCTCCTGCGAAAGCCGAATGCCCCTGGCTGATCTGGTTCAAACCCTTGGGACGAAAGCCGCAATCACTCTGTCAGGTTTTTCGTAGAAGCAGCTTGCGTAAATCCGAGTTGGTCGTTCAAGTCAACCTTGAGTGGAGCTCAGAACAGAGAGGGGCTTGAGAGTTCAGGGTGGAATGATCCAGCTAAACAACGTGAGCCGTCGGACCGCTTTGAGGGCTGATGCAGTACATAACTTTGCAGGCCATATAGATGCTCGCGCGACGATCCCATGCGAGTCGTCTTGGAGCTACAGTGTGCATTGAAGTTCTCTCGGTTGACACCTTCCCTCGCATCAAGAGTGCGGTGCTCAGGGTGATGCTGCCTATTGCGGCCGTCACGGCACGGCAGGCCGGGCATAATGTGTATACATATATATATAGAGTGCTAACTTTTTCGGGCAGCGACTCGGATTTTCACGGAAACATGCTCAGGAAACTGCGGGGAGTTTTTCAGAATCTTCAACGGCAGTTTCCATACACATTCCTTTGGCTAGATTCAAACATAAGGAACACCGGCTTTCAGAAACAACATGCCATATGCATTTAGAAGGCGCGTAGAAATGCATGGTGATGTACGGGTGGGGTTTGAGGGGGACAGGTACAGGTGACCGTATCTAGAAATGCATGGCGACCCTGTGGGGGCGAGCTTGGCAGCAAGGCTTGGCTTGGCTTCCGCGGGGGTGGCGGGTTGGGGTGGAGCGGGCTGGCCCCCTCCCCCCCATGCGGACTTTCCGATGTATGTAAGTGTGACGGGGGGAGTTGGCAGCATGGTTTGGCTTGGCTTGGCTTTGCATCCGCGGACAGGCCGTATGCATTTAGATGGCATCTAGAAATGCATGGCCATGCTGTGGGGCGAGCTTGACAAACGTTTTTGAATATGCCTTCCTAGTTTCTTGATTTCCGGCCAGCCTCTTGAAAACACCGACGGTGATTCTTGAATTTTGGGCCTTGGTGCTTGAAATTCCCCGCGCAGCTTCTGAGCATAGTTCCGCGAAATTCCCTGCACCCTATCTACAAGATCCGGAATCCCGGGCCCCCACGCCCCTCTCCCTTCTCCCTCCGTTTCCGGATGTGGGACCGTCACTGCGAATCTCGTCGCTGGATCGGACTTGTTGGTGTCATGTTTCTCGTGGCTCTCGCAAGTTTTCGACACGCTGGCAAATTTGTGGCAACAGTAGCTGGCACGCCGTCATGATCTGCATGATGGTTTGTTTTTTTATGCGCAGTTTGCGGACAGGGTTCGCACCGAAATATACCGGAATGGAGCCCTTCCTTCAATCACTCAAGCCACAGCGGGCGGGGACCAGCCGACGGCTGCCACTGCAATGATCTGCATGACAGCCAGTGCACCTGAGGGAACACCACCACTTTCGATGTAGTAATAATGAAGGATGGCACTATTAGTATTGTACCAAATGGCTGCAACCATACCTCTGTAGAACATCCTGCCTGGCTGCTCTAGTTTGCCGTCTTCTCAGCAGCCAGGGCGCACTCAGCATGTGACGACACAGCTTCTGCTTGGCTGCATGCTGAAGCAAACACCACGTATGAGCCTCAAGCTTCGAGAGAGGGCCGCTGTACCTGCCCGAAGCAACCGTGAACACCACAACGAAGACTCCGCGAGAGCCACAGAAAGGCCGCAGGCCCCAGCCCCACCACGGGTTCGGGATACCGTGGCTTCGGGAGGAGGGAGGAGGGAGGGGCAGCAGCTCTGCCTCTCACTCATATATATATATTATGCACATACAACATTCATTGAATGTATACAAAATTATTCTATATACATATATATATGTATATACATATATATATGTACACACACATAGACGTATACAAAATGTGCATAAGTGTATGTAGATATAAATGTCTAGATATGCACACCTATACATATATAACTAAACACGCCATCCCACCCCCCACCCCCGAATTGACCTGCATCATGACTCGAAGATTTGCTTTCAGTCTGCGAAATCAAGTCAAGCTGCACACGGAAAAAAGTACTAAGATTACACGATCTGCTGTGTGTGTGTGTGTGTTAGCATTTGTTTTTTGCCATTGTATCGTGTTAGTATTGTTTTGTCGGGTTTAGCGTAGGAACATGTGCGTATACAGTCTTGTCCATCATGTGCCTGTGATACGCCCTCAGCAACACCAGCATCAACAGTGACAAAACGGCAAGATAAGACAAATCCTTTGATTATGATCAGGCTGTGGTGTTCTGTTTCGAGCATTTTTATCATATATGCTTCGAAGGCAGCCAAGACGAATGCATGCTGTAGCTTATATACTTCGAAAGCAGCCAAGACGAGCGCATGCTGTAGCTGTAAACACAAGTCAATGAAAACCCATCATCAACAAACATAGAATTCACAAGGTTTTGTAAAGGCAGACATCCGCAGCTTTGCATGTAAAGCCGTATGATGACATGGCTATATCGCCTCTGTATGCTTAAAGTGTATAGCAAGATGTATAATTCTTCACCAGGCCTATATGTGTATACATATATATATATGTATGTATCTGCCAGTCTGCGTTGGCGAATACTGAGACTGTTGCACATGCTTGCACATGCGGCAATCTTGACAAGAAGTCTAGCAAGCGAACGGGAAACATTAATCAGTGGCAGTGGAATCCGTCGGTGTATGCACAATCGAAAATGTCATCGCTTATATGTAGAATCAGCGCTGTCATAGGGGCATGCAAAAAACATGGTATTGCATGTAGCCACATATTGATATGGTTATGTAATTTTATGCAGTATTGTGAACTTTAGAACCAGTGCCTACATATTCTCTATATGTAAATCTCTTCATACCTGCCTATCTTGGGGGATATCAGCATATGACCACATCTACGAATACATGGCTACGTATATCTCAAGCCAGATTTTACATACATGCTGCTTATTTAACACGTCTGTTTATGCATAGCACATGCGGAAATATTGGTAACGTAGTATATACTTTCTACATGGCCAAAACTAGTGGAAACCTTCGGTGTATATGCACAAGAGTAACTCCCCATGTGTGTGTGTATATATATATAAAGTGCCGTCATAGGAGTATACATAATATGTAGCGTTGCAATGTCTACATGTTCACTGCCTATCCATCTTAGGGAATATCGGCAATAATGCACATATGTACATATGTGGAAGCACATATAAGAGCAGTCAAGAAACACATGCATACATGAGTAAGTTGGCGCAGATATAACTCAAGCCAGGTTCACATACATGCTGCAGATTTACCATGAACGTGTACATATATATATATATATGCATGTGGATACATATGTACGTATACGCAGATAGGAACAGCTGGAAAGGATCAAAACCTTTATTAGTACGGAATTTGCCTAGCAGAAACTACTTACGAGCACTGCCTTTCTGAAGCATTGCAGCCAGCGAAGAACAAGTTAATTATCAGATGCAGCCTTCTCGTGTATCGCATGAGACAGGTAGACCCCATGCAGCTTATTCCCTGTGCGGAAGCAATGCCGCGCGGGAAACCAGCAGCACAACCGCGGAGCAGGCACCCAAAACCAGAAAACACCCCAAACCCCAAGAGCCAAAAAGACAATAGCAAACACGAAACTCAACAACCAAAAACACACAAAAGCACGAACCTATGTCTAGCATAGGGCTGGATTTGCTTTAGTGTGTTTGTTCTGCTCTATTCCTTATGGGGCTGAATTGTTAGGTCTTTTTTGGGGGCTCAATACCTTTTTGCGGAAGTATTTCCTACCAGTATTTGATGAAGGACTGGAAAAGACAATAAGTGCAGATTGTTATGTTCCTCTTGAGTGAATTTGCTTCCTGTTCCGCCCCCTCTTTGGAAACACGTATTGCGGTTGCATATTATTGGGAAGGGAATGTAGGTCAATAGGCGGGGTTGCCAAGTCTATTGCTGTCTACATATTTGTGTATGCACACATACAAACATACACATATCTAAACTTCTGAATATATATATATATATATATATGTATAAACGTGCCAGAATATATACCCACATATAATTTCTGAGGGTCGGACTATCTAAAATCTTGCAAATATCCAAATACATGTTTGCATGAACACTATATATTCACATTACTACGAATGTATTACATACACAGTTTACAAACATCAAAACTGTAAATATGTAAACATATGCAGGTACGAATATGTTCATACATTGATACATCAGTATGTAATGGTAGTAACGAAATAAATGTTGAAATTACAACTGCATGGACATATATATATATATAGTACACTGTATCAATAAACGAATCCAGACACATTTCAATGCTTAAACATGTAAACATTTAAATGTTGCAATAACTGAATATGTAATTTGATGAAGATAGAGATGATTACATGTTTAGATACATGTAGATATGTAGATATTTGTATACACAAAAACTACATGTGCACATATATACTTACAGACACATAGACATGTAGACCTGTATGATTACAGGATATGTGAACATGTGCATATATATATACACATACATGCATGCACTAATTAATGTCCCCCCTCGCAACATGCGCGCCGTGTCCTTTTTGTTTCACTGTTCCATCTGTTGACAATATCCAACAAAAAGACGCACTACATTTTTGCACGAGACAAGAGAGCTTGAGAATTTAAGGGGCAGCATGAAAGTCTTCTTTTCTTCGTCGGCGAGCGAAATGCTGCTGTGATCGATTCTTAGCCGGCAATAAGAAACAGCTGATGTAAACGCTTGCATTTCTTAGGTACAGGCTGAAGCACTGACGTGTTGTACCAGTTCATATGAAAAAGGGACCTTCTCCAAAAGGCAAACAGAGTTGGCCCACATTTTTCGGGAAGACGAGTGGAGCGCTGCTTCACTTGCTCGAAGGTATTTATCTGTCACAAGAGCTTCCTTGCTCCTAATTGAAAGATGGGCGCGGTGCTCCTTTCTGGTTAAGACAAAGAAGGGCTGCCATGCTATCATTGATTGCGAGATAGAAAGCCCCCTTCCCATTCGTGGTCAATGCACTACGAATTCTTGTGTTTATGCTGTTTGGTTGTTTTGTGTTTACATGTTTATTTAACCATTTAGTTAGTTGGCATGCCTGTGTGGAAGGGATCCTGCCAGCAATGCCTGGATGTATCATATGTGGCGGTTCCATTGTTGTAGATACTCTCGACTCTGAAGGGGACGGTTTCGTTGGCGCGAGGCCATTTATTTCGCTATGTATCCATTTATCGCCGTATTGCACGTTCAATACACCTGCTTGAACACATAACGCTGAAACTTGCGAAACCCTGCATCCTGTATCTGCTTATGTCCTAGGCCGAAACCCTTTGAACCGTTTTTTCATGGCGTGCATTCAACTGTCAATTCTTGACCTCTCCGTTCCCAAGAGCATGCGAGGTCCTCGATTCGGATGAGGAGCAGGAGCTCCTTTCTGACGGGCAGCCCAGGACCGAGGGCTCGTCAGGCGGCAGCACCCATGGCTTTCACTGTATTTTCTCCATCGCAGCATGCAGCATTCCCTGCTTGATCACAATCCAAGTTAAGGCCCTCGGGTCTGAACTGTTTGATTCACCTTTTATCCATGTGCAATCGGTGAAAGCATGCACCCTGCCTGCAGACAGCAGTGGCGATAAGACGGCCGGGAACCAAACCGGGTGTCAGCATGCCAAAGCCTGCTCAAGATAGGCAGATCGAGACGCTATGCAGTAGTATCTTGGCAAGTGCCCAAGTTCTTGCTAGTGACATCCAGGCCTAGGATCAGGCGCCCGATTTTCTTGTGCACGATCAAGGCCCTGGTTGAAAGCACGGTCCAAGCTGTAGTTCAATCTAGCTGAAACCGGGTACCTGCAATGAATTTACTACTGTTGCAACTGTTGCATCGGCAACGTCGGCGCAGAGCAAGAACCTAAACCAGCTTGGACGAAGAAACCATAGTTGCACTTCATGCCGGATAGCTTCGGTGGAACCTGCAGCCAGCTCCGTTCCCCGCGAGCGTCGCTCAGGGTATGCTCTGGGACAAACGAAGCGCCCTGCCAAAGGCCAAAAGCAACCGAAGTGCCAAGAAACGCGGGCGGAAGCGCCTGAGCGTTTGTGAGCAGTAGCCTCAGGGTTTGCCGCTGCACATGTCTCCCTCAGAAGTAGCCTCATGTCGTGTCGCGGTCGCGCCACTTCTCGTCTGTAACCATTGGATATGCGCAGAGACTCTCGCAGGTTCCTGTTGATGCATCTTGCAATCCTTCCCCTTGGACCTCCGGCACGAGACAAAGCCGATAGCAGATTTCAGGTCTTCATATTGCAAAGAGGCTTTGGCTTCAGGCAGGACGTCAAAGACACAGACCCTTCAAGCGGCAGCCATCTTTATCTAATTTCTTAGATCTATAGAGCAGCAAGCTTTGTTGTTCTGGTCAGGGTCGGAGCGCCGGGGGAGAGACTGAAGCCAATACTTATCCAGTACCTCCGGTTCGAGTGTCCCAAGAAGCACGCAGGTCCTGACACGAGCAGGGTCAATCAGGCTGTCATCAGATTCGAGCATCTAAATCAAACCCAGGACGATGCCAGTCTCGCCATCCTCGGCTCTGCAGATCATCATCAACAACCCCGGAAAGCTGGAGCCGGAATCCTTGATTTACTTCCGTAGAACTTGCGGTCTCATTCCTGTCTTCCGCTTTCGGAATTGAGCTTGTGGGCATGGCTTTGGATTTATGGTGCAATGTGCCGGTGTAATTGTCGATGTCCGTATTCATGGGTGTGCAGAGTGAGGACTTAAGATGAGTCCCGGGCTAGCTTGCAGGAGGTTGGAGGCCGACCTGTGACGTGCAGGCATGCACAAGCCAAGCCATGCTGAACCTTGAGCCATCTCTGACTCGCCGAGACGATCCTGAGGCTGATTTAGAACCTCTCGTTTCGACCTCCCGGTTTAGGAAGTCTTTTGGGGGGTTGGATTCAGACGCCTTTGCTTTTCCTGACAACATAGACGAGCTGTCCACATGCAGAGGTCTTTCTACGATGTGGACCAGGCCGGACCCCCAAAAGTTGCACGCCAAGTACGTTGCACATGGTCTCAACGCCAAATATAAGGATGATTGTTCGAAGTTATCATGTGTCACATTCAGGACTGACATACCGTACCGACATACAGCTTCGCAAGCCACTCATGGTGCAACATGGCCGTGTAGGCAAGTTCATGAATGCCCATCTGCATGTTGGTGTCGCTTCGATGCCTGCTTCTTCCAAACCGCGGCTTTGGTCAGCCGCAGCGCAGCATTTCGTAGCCGAGAAGCCTCCCCTCCACGCGATTCGCAGAGGCGCCCCGTGTGCATGGGATTGCAGGCCTATGTTGAGGCATTTTGGAATCAATCAGATAAGGACGTATCTGCGCAGGATCCACGTTTCTGGGAGTGGTTCGAAAATCCCGGAAGTCTGATCATGCAAACGCAGACAGATCAGGTCATGGTGCTTCCCTTTGCCGCCGCCGTCCTGGGTTTGCTGCCAGGTGTTCTGGGAGGAGTACGGGTCCTGCTTGCTGAGATATGGGCATTGCATACACGATGAACTCCTATGAGTGTTTCACCTCTCGGACCTGTCCAAGGAGGGAGTCTGTATTGCTTCTCCTGTGTCACACCCAACACCTACGAAGTTGGGATGGTGGCTGCCATGGCGCGCCTCTGATGCCTAATGCAGGCTTTGGGAAGGTGGGAAGGTGCCGCGATCGGAGATTCCCGGGGGCTTACAGCTTTGGGTGCAGGCGTGCCTTGCAATTGACTAGCATGATTTGCAATGACTTCAGGGTTCATGTGCAGAGGAGGTACAAAAGCAGGTGTCTGAGGGCAACAGAATCACCAGTGCACAGTAACAGAAGCTCTCCTGCAGCCTGTGTCACGCATTGGGCGCAGGCACATGACTCACATGCACGACTTCGAGGTCTCATGAAAGCCTGTTTGCTTCAGACGGAAGCAGGACGCACAAACAAAGATCAGCTGAAGCCACAAAGCCGACTTGCAAGGCCTTTGTTCGAGCAGGTGCCGTGAGCTGCATGCCACAAATTCCACTATTTTGTTGCCTTCCAAGGAAGCTGGAAGTGGGCATGTTTGAGTGCGATGACTTCGATGTCATTAGTAGCATGTCAGCAAATCTGCGGGTTTCGAAGGAATTCTGTGCAACTTTGTGTCGATGGGCAAACCGAAAAGAGCCAGCGCCTCCACAGAAGACACACACGCAGTACCAGGCAACACCACTGCTGACGAGCTGTTCAAGGACTTTCCTGATGTTGCTGCGATGCTCAAGGACTTCGCAAGAGCAGAGTGTCCAACCATTCTCGTAATTGTGCGATTCGTTTCAGCTCAGTCTGCTGCTTCATTTCCGCATAGGTCATCTCGTGCTTTGCCGCCTGTTTGCGTCTGCCAGGACAAAGTGCACGTGGTGCACCATCACCTCTATGCAACCCGAGCACGACTCTATTATTTGGTGTTGCTTTTGCTAGGCTACCGAGGGGAAGTGAGAAGCTTCGCTGGAACAAAGACCAATGAGATACTGACACAAGGCTACGCGATGTGGCAATCGAACAGATTGCGTTATACAATTCCTTCGCCAGGCTTTTGCAAGTACTATAGACATTCCTTGAGCTATGCTGTTTCTCGCAGCAGTAGCCTGACCAGCCGCCTTGCACCCAAGGCGAAGATGGTTAAAGGACCGATAGGCCTGGTCTTGCGACGTTCTACGTCACACAGGGTGTTCTTGCAGTTGAAACGATCGACATCCAACAATGTCGGTGGCAAATTTGGGATGATTTCTACTTTACCTTATGGGGTTGTGAAACATCGCACCTCATCGTTTGGTCTTCGCCTGTTCCTCTGTAGCAATAACTGGTTCTTTCATGGGAAACGATGACGAGAAAGCAACTCGACAACGTCGTTAACAGGCAGCGGTGGTTGCTCAGTTAAAAGCCCACCCTTAAACTGACAAATGGTGCTCTTTCATCGGTCCATAGAGTAGGCTTTGTCCGTCGGCGTCCGTGCCGTGCTTCTGCAAGATGAGTTTGTAGCAGGCTGAGCAATATCCGTGCCCAACAAAACGCATGCTGAGTAGGTCACCTCTGCAAACTTAGTTGTACAAACATCAATTTAAGATTCGTGGTCTTGCTTGGCATACGACAACAAGAAGCACAACGATAACATAATTCCAGTGGGGAAAATTGAACGCGGCTGTTTCAAAACCCCTTATCGTGTGCCAGATTTTCCTCTTGATCTTCCAACCGCACACCCCAGCATCATCTGAGGCTACATACAGAAAACGTCTCACTAGCGGTTGACACCACCACGCCCGCCACGCCCCAATAGTTATTGTACTGAGCAGAGATGTAGCACTGTGATCAGTTGATAAAGTGGCTGTAGCCGTTAGATGGAGTCGTTTAATGTGTCAACATCCCTTGTGCAGGGCATGACACCTCTTCACCGGCAACGGATCCGAATTCCCCTCTCTACCAGGGGGAAAATGCGACCCTCATTGGCAAAGCAGCCCCCTCTGATCTGTCGACGCTTGTGAAAGACCGACCTTCTCAGGATCATGCTCCACCTTGCCAATGCCCCCATCTTCAAGCACGCAGGGCCCTGGGCTTTCCCTTCCCTGTCTCGAGTTATACGGAAGAGTCTGCCCAGGTGTGGGAAACGATCTTCCGCATCGGAAATTTCGAGTCTCGCCAGAAAACGACCGGTCGCCATGTGGCGCACATGACGGAACTCTGATCATTGCTCGCAGTTTGAGAACACTGGCGCTTGGCTACCCTGAGCCTGGTACTGTTTTCAACAATGAAGTTCTGAAAGCGGCTGCCCAGGAGAAGTACGACTACACAGCAAAGCTGGACGTCGATGCTTGCTGTCTTCACAAGAGTGAAGCATGACTCGCTGGAGGTTCTGCTAGGTCATGGATGCTGTAGCCATGCGACCTCCGTTCTGTTTGATGCCCCTTCCCCAAAGAGGCCGGCTCAACAATATGCACGCTCCAAGCAGAAGCAAAGGCAGTCATCCTCCCAAAGCGGCTATCGGGAATTCTGGCTTCCCGACCGACTCGCCCGGAGTATTTCTTGAACCTTGGCAGAGGTCTGGACGGATAAAGTCTGCTTGAAGATGTCACGCCAAGTGATCTCTAAGCAGGGGCATTGTAAAGTCCGGGCTGGAAAGACTGTGATATGGGGATGCTGCCATAAGCATGAACGTTAAATTTGTATAGCCGGTGGTTGAGTCCGGTACAGGCTCGAAGACTGAAACACCAAGGAACTCGCTCCACGACATGTGCCCTGCCTCAACTGCTGTACTCATGGTCATGGTCCATGGTCCAGCATCGGCATGTCAGGTGTCGACACTCACACAGTCCCTGCTTTTGTCAGACCTCACTGAGGGACCTTGGCTGAGTGCATAGCAATACACGTAAAGTTTGGAACTCGCTGTTCGAAGAGGTCGCTGTGAGCTGAATTCAAACCAGAACGAAAGACAGCTGTGGGTAATATTGATTCCACGATGTTCAAGCCTTCCTTTGATCTTCATGGCCTCGGGCATACCAGCCACGAGTCTTGACCATGATTGATTGAAGGGAGCTGCATTCAAAAGCATGAAGCTCAGAAAAACGCTTGTTGCCAAAGCACCCCTGCTGACTGCACAGTCGCACGGCAGCAAAACGGCAAGCCAACAAATTTGTTCCTTGCCTTCGCAGCTTCCCAGGTACGGCAACTTCCTCCACGGGCCTGTAGAGCTGATCTCCTTGAAGGGAATGACCCTGGGCGCATGCGACAGGAGTGTTGAATCATGTTGCAACAACTGACACAGGCAGGGATCTAGTCTAGGGTCGTGCCCTCGACGGCTTGGTGCTTCGGAGACGGCCGTCGTCACCAACACCTCAGAACGGCTTTCGTTGTGATTGTTTGTTTGACTGTCTTTCTGACTGTGTCTCTCGCTGCTTCTCTGTTGGTTCTTGTGTTGGCTGCTTCCGTTTGTTCACATCTGTGTGGCGCTTTGAAGCCTTCTCGTGGCACCGGGAGATCCAATCGAACTTGTCCACTCGTCGACAAGCCTGACCAACGCAAAGGTATGCGTTCCGGGATGCAAAGGAGCAGTGCCAGGGCCCTGGCAAGTATTGTCAGGTGCACCGGAAGTGCAATCTGACCTCTGCGATGAACCCATCGTCCCCAAAGGCTTCAAGAAGATCGACATCAATATGTATGGTGAGGACGGGGCGATGGATGACACGCATCCTTCGTACCTTCCCACTGGTTGTTGCTGTCTCCACCTAGACAAGATGCACCAGAGCAAAGAGAGGAGGGAACAGATCACAGCAGGGCCAGTTTGCAGCAGGATTTCTGGGTCAACAAGTGCTGGGCCTTGCTGGGAGCCTGGAGCTCAGACCAACTTGATTCCTGCGTAGCTCTACAGGAACTCTTGTGTTTTAGGGTTTGGGGTTTAGGGTTTCCCCCAAAAAGCAAATCGGCGTCAATATTGAAGCCCGCAGACGCTGCAACGCCCCAAGCTTCATCTCATGCACTCTGTTCACATGCAGATCGCTTGCCTTCTCAGATCCATGCCGTGAAAACCGGCGCGACTTGACTGCAGCTTTCTGGTTGAGGATGTGCATATTTACTTTCGATTACAAGAACTTCGGATTTGTGAGACATATGATGGTATAGCAGTATAAAAGTAGCGCAGAGTCATAAACGACAGGGCCGTGCATTTCAGTCCAGGACGTTCCGCTGCTCTACGACGAGTATGAATCCCAGTTGCATTGGTTTTTGCTCATCTAGACCAGGCTTTATGGCTGGGTCTACCTCCAGAATCACAAGCAAGGTTCTGCATATGCAGCAGCTTGGCCGTGTATGTGCATGAAACACATCGCCGACTCCTGTTCGGCAAACCCAGCTTGATGCCTTTGACGTTTCGCTCTGCAAACATCTTGGCCCTCCAAAGTTCCGCACAAAGCAAAGATTGGCAGGCAACAGAGCTGAACTCGCACCCCTTGGAGTGGGGATTACTCCTGCGGTGGGGTCTGCATCAAGAGGCAAGCCAGCGCGCAGAATGGCCTAAAGCCTCAGTGTCAGTCTGCGGCAAGATTTCGGGAGTTTGATAGTCTCGCACTCGCCCAGACCTTTGTCTGCTCCGGTTCACCGAATCGGCAAGACTTGACGTTTGCAAATTACGTGACCTGAGTGCGTCGCATGGTTTCGGAATGCTACCAGCTCATCAAGATTCGCTAGGCCCACTAGATTCCACTTGGGTTAATTATGGGGTTCTTGGGTAATTCCGTCCATTTCGCGCTGCGGTCCTTCGTCTGAGAGAGCCTGGTCTGGAGAGATTTCGAGCTGAATTCCATTCGCTCGCTAGTTGACACGGAATGCTGCCAACTTGCTCTAGTCATCCAAAGGCATGTTCCTCTACTCTACGCTGCTGACTCGTGTTTATCTGCATGAGGAACAGATTGAAACTGTGACTTTTTGCATGTTTGGAGTCTGCACCAGCAGAGTGTGTAGTCGTTGCAATCCTATGCAACATCCACAGAGATAAGGAGTGGGGCAAGTCAGCCCAACATCACTGCTGGGAGCTGAATCCTGATCCAGCTGTCTTCAGCCAGAACCAATACTTTGGAGTGCGGCGTGGCTGCACAATGGAAAAGAGGTGCACTCCAACTCCAAGTAAATGGCGCTCCTCCTTTGCTGAACAGTGTCGTCTGTCTCATCAAGATAAAGGGGGACTACCAGGAAGGAGCGACGGCGACAGAGAGCAGCCGTACACGCACGGAGAACAGCTGAGCGGAGTGCGTCAGACGGGAAAGCATTGAACTCCTAAGTTCGTACACGACGAAGGAGTGAGGTTCGGAGCACGCACAGGAATGGCATGCCGTTGCAAGGCGGGAAACGGTGAGTCCTGAGCTGAGGTACCATCCCCGCAAGAACATGGAGGACCGCGGCAACATGGTCCCAGTGTGACAAGAATGGCCTCTCAGCCTTGCCTGCTTTCAGATCGACAGGACTGGCTGGCGTGCCGAGAGCAGACGGGAGTCCCCAAGTTCATCTCAAAGGCAGCGCGCTCCATCCCATGATTCTTCTGTGTCATTGGTGAACAATGCTGGTTGGGGTCAGCTTGATTGCCCAGCGGGCATTCATCGGCCTGGGTCACCATCGTCTTCCCGACATCTTCGCCACGCTACCGTACTGCCCTCCCACTTTGGCTGAGTTGGTTGGTCGTATCTGTTCTCGAAATCCTGCAAACAAAGTAAGCGCAAGCCGCGAAGCTGTTCAATGTAGTTGGGTCTGGGTGTCTGATATGACGAGACGCGGCCTGGAACCCCGGCCAGGATGACAAGAAAATGGCGCTCAAAATAGCTGGCCCTGGCAAGGTTGACAAGGCCTTCTGTGGCAGTGCAGATCACGTCCTAGCAGGTCCTAGCAAGTGTGCCTAGCGGTACCACTTGCACAGAGACTCTGTCAGTCAATCTTTTCACAGTCCGTAGACCGGATGCGTTCTTGTGCTGACACGTATGGACATACCATACGCCTGTGGATGTTTATGCACGTGTACATGAATGCAAGTGTACATGCATGTGTGCTCAATTATGTGTATATGATCCCTTCACATCCCGACATGTTACAACTACCACTACCACCACCGCACCACTACCACTACTACCACGAGCTCTACTAACAGTACACCGCTCACCACCACTAGCACCGCCATCGCACCGCCGCCGACTGCTACTGCTACTGCGGCTGCTACTGCAGCTGCGACTGTTGGTGCTGCTGCTACTTCCATACAGCTGCCACTGCTACGACCACGACGATCAATGACTACTATGACTACTACTACTACTACTACTATACCACTACTAAGAGTGTAGTGCATAATTGATGCCCTGCTTTTAATTACTTCACACGCCCCAAAACTCGAGGTTTAAGCACACTTCACTATTTCTCTGGGTGGCGCCGAATCATGGAAACCTTGAGTTCGTAATTGAATTTGCCCCAGAGGACAATTGGAAATCGTTTTGTATAAACATCCTATACCTGGAACACACAGTGTGCGCATAGCAGCACTTGGGAGCCTTTGGGAAATTCTGCATAGCGCGAGCACTGAATCTTATGCGTGTTCGAGCTTGCTCGACTCTTGCTAAGCGCTCGGAAAAGCACTTGGACCTCTGTAGCCTCTAGACTCTAGACTCCAAGATTTGAATGCTGCCGCGAGGCCACAAGGCTCCCCCAAACACATCCGTCTTTGCCATTCTGGGTGCCCCCGACCCGTACCGGTAATTCTGACTGATGTTGCCAAACTTGCTGATACTGGTGACAGCGACTATCAATGTGACTGTTGCCAGAAGCACACACATTTCGGCTGGTCTTGCCTGATTTTTGAAACGTTGCTGAAGCTGCAAATACCATGTTAACAACGTATCGCCTTAATGGTTGATATTCCGAAAGAGACAATAGCAGGTAATAGCCCAAAGTGCATCACCCCGAATACCACAACGGCTACAGAATAGAAAAATTAAGATGTGAGAAACTTCCAGATAGTTAAGAACAGGCTTTTCGGAATTTCCGCAATTCAGAGTTCCATAATTTCTGAAGGCTCAGCACAATGTTGGCTCGTTTTCGTGGGTTTCGAAACATAGCTTCCCTGCAGTTCCGAATCTTCGGCACTAGGGATTTGCAGAATGCCTATGAGCCTAAAACTGCCTGAAGTTGGCCTTGGACACGTTGGAACAAGTGGGTTCGCCTAGTTCTGGACTTTGGATGAAAGTCACACTTCATGTATTCAGAGGTTGGTCCACTTCGGGTGACGCGATTCGAGACACCCAAGCTTCCCCGGAGTATGTTGCAGATCCTCGGCAAGAAGTACGAGGTGTCACCCAGAGAGTACTACTCGCTGCTTGGCCACATATCGAGGGAATCGTGCGAGTCTGAAAATCGTGTATGTGCAGATGGAACATACAACAGCGTAGCAGTTGTTGAATCTGTGGTAGTCTTGTTCAGCTTGTTTCTACAACGACAATGCTACAGCAAGAGGGCATCGCAGCAAGTGAGAGATGACGAGATGCACAGAGTACGTATGCGGTGTTGACTTACCTTGCATGGCTCTGCATTTAGAGACAACTGTATTCCACTAGTGGGATCGCGACGTGTGTCCAGTCGCTTCTGTCTATCAGCACTCCAGAAGCCATTATCTCACGCAAATTTGCATGAATCATGTTGTCTGCCGGTTCGTGCTGAAAACAGGACTGCTGCGGTGGGGGCGTTTGTCGCCATGGGGATTGCAGGCCGGATTCAATTTGGCGCTAGGTCAGCCTAGTGCAAAGTCCCTGGCTGATCCCAGTTCAAGATGTCTTGCATCCACTACTCAATAGAAGTATAATAACCCGAACCCTATACTCGGAAGTGGATCTCATGCTGGTATTCTGGCCCCGCACCTATCAGCAGGTGTTGCTACGATGGCATTTGGCTCCTTTGTCCTGCGGAGCCTCGGGCCTGCTAGTGCTGATGTTCATTTCGACTTAGTCCTTATTCAAGCCACGGGCGCCAGATGAAGTGCTCAATTGTGACTCAGTGCTGTCCGCCTCGGCCCCGCAGATCCAGGAGCTGCGCGACAGACTAACAGGATGCAGGAGTCACAAGAAGCAAAGCAGCTCTTCAAGAATTTTCGGTCCAAGTCCGGGCTTCACCCACCCTGGCCCACAGTCCCCACAGTCCTGCGCCAAAATCTCGCCAAAATGGAGAAAAAGAGGGGAGACCCCAGTCAAGGCAACAGAGTCGAATCGGGTGGAGAACCGGGCGATCGGGAAGGTTGCACATGGTCACGGGCGAAACACTTCTTCGCCATTGCTTTCCTGGGCAAGTGCTTCACCGAGACGTACCGGGTGGCCAACACTAGCAGGAGCGGCGTACATGCCTCCCGCGCATCGCAGAGGTCCACCGGAGGCAAGGCAGCAGGGCACAAGGCTTATCAGGCTCGTGGTCGCCCTTGCAAGCCCCCATTCAATTACAGTCTCCTCTTCTTTCCTTCATTGTTCCAGCCACGCTAGTCTGTCAATGAAGGCTTCGGAAGGTACGACTTGTCTTCCGCCAGCTGAAGACAGCAAAGCAGGGGTGTTCACGCCCAAACAAACGGTGGGTTTTCTCTACCTCCTTCAAGTGGCAAGGAAGTGGAGGGGACCGACGCCCCTGGGGCCTTACGAGGAGATCGACTCCAACAGGGTGTTGCGAATGCAGGACGGAAGGCGGAGTAGAGCTACACCCGAAGAGGCGTCGGAAACAGAATGCCTAGGGCCGAGGTCGGCCTTTACATGCCATCCTGCCAGGACATGCCACCATTGTTGAACAATGGTGACCTGGAAAGCAAGTGAAGGCCAGACAGCGGACGCCACAGTGAGGTTGAGTCAGATTGGAAAGTTCCGCAGAGAACGGGGCCGGGCAATTTCAGGAGTTGTA
This sequence comes from Symbiodinium sp. clade A Y106, assembly GCA_003297005.1. Classification (NCBI taxonomy): domain Eukaryota; class Dinophyceae; order Suessiales; family Symbiodiniaceae; genus Symbiodinium; species Symbiodinium sp. clade A. Next base: position 104,617 of record BGNK01001382.1, on the reverse strand, counting down.
GCAATAGCTGTCAATAGCTGACACTACCCCAATCCAGCGTCATAGAGGACGAAAGACACCAATGCTTGAAGTCTCCCGCGACACAATGCGCTTCTTAGGGCACGCCAGGCCAAGCTACTGGTGCTGGAGGCTGTCATGGCTTTGCGATGGCGGTGAAGGCTCGGGAGAGCAAACAGGGCCTGTAAAGGCGTTTGATCGGGAACGAAATTGCGGAGTGAAGCATGGGTGTTTGGCACATTGAGCCTGCCACGTGCAATTCCGTACAACACAACTCCAGCTTGCCGCGTTGCAACGCATTGCCCTCGTGTTTCTGAAGTTACTTCCTCTTCTGTTATCAGTCGAAGAATCTTTCAATTGCTGACCGGCCAGGCCATGCCAAATTCATGCAGCGGCAAAAAGAGTTCGACTGCGATCCGCATTGATTTTTTCTCAGAGGATGCCTGTGCTTAAGGTGCTGGCTTCTCTTTAGGATGGGAGTCACTCGTAACTTAAGAGGACCCCGCTGGGACTTTGAGGACTCGACTGAAGGTTATCCTCGAGGGCCTTGCTGTATGCGAAAACTCGAACAAGTCGTAAACAGCAGATTACGGGCTTTCGCTTGTGTTTTCAAAGAGCAGGGCTCCAACACACCCCAAGGGCCTCCCCGTCGTCAAATTCTGCGTGTCTGCGCCCAAGCCCCAAAGAGCGGGACTGGCCATGCCACAGCGCAGCTTGCATCTATGTCGAGCGATGGAGCCAGACCGATCCCTTCATACCCATGAACCCCAAAGCAAACCGGGCTAAGGGCGGCATCCGCAGTTGCAAAGGAGCAGTATTAAAAATTACAAAAGAGCGCGAAATCCCGAACCTCAAAGTGTTACGGTCATTTTGATCGAGTCGCGGCAGGGTACTGTAGCTTGGCGCATCGTGGAGCTCCTATGTGCTTTACCACAAGGGTGTAAAGCTATCCAAGCTTACGTGCACTTGTGAGGCTGCGTTACAGCCTTATGCGCGTACCAGCTTGTGGAGCCTCTGCAACATTTCACTGCTGATTAGAACGATGCCGCAACTGGCACTCGTGAATTAGCCTGTGATTCCGTACGGGTGAATGGGCTTGGCCAGAGGAGGGATGTTTGGCTGAGCAGGGAACTGAAAGAGCGTGCCCCTCTGGCCCAAAGCCCAGTCGATTTAGACAAGGCCCCTTCCGCTGAACCTCGGACCTCTCAGCTCTGTGAGCCCAAGGCTCCAGGCCGAGGCTAGGCCAAGGCTCATCGGGAGAAGCGGTGGTGAGCGAACACGCGCTAGCGGAAAGAGTGCCAGTTGCTATGTCCTCGTTGAACGATGTCTTATAGATGCTTATGGACGTAATTACCATTGCAAAACCGTGGAGAGGCCTGACTTAGGCCGTGCATCGGCACATTGTATGCGGTATGATGAAACCAGCGGCGGAGCTTCGACGGCTCAAGAGTGCATGCAACAGATGTCCGACGGCTGAAGCGGATCTGAGCCATGCGAAGCATCAGCTTACGCAGTTGAAGGCGCTTGGACGAGGCTCAGATCGCGATCGCAGTAGACTTGCAGCTACTTCTCCTCTCGGCTCGCATGGATACACTGAGCCCACCTGCCGTTGCCTGCAGGCCTGGCGGCATCGTGCAGTCAGGCCGGTACTGCAGTAGGGGCACAAAGCAGCCATGGTGCTTCTTGGCCCCTAAGCTCCCGAGCTGGACATCGCGGAGCTGTGCGTGGAACATGAAAGCTTTGTGCCCAGCTGCTAATTCCGGAAGCTGACGAAGATCTGCTTAAACACGCGACTTCGAGGACTCAGCCCCCAACTGCAAAGGGAAGGAGGGACACGCAACGAAGCCGACGACAGAAGTAATCGACTCCCGGACTCCTGGATGAGCAGCTGGGCAGCGCTTCGCCACGAGCCCGCTCCTTAGGCGGACGTTTGAATGGTCTCCAGGCATAGCAATGAAAAAGGCAGTGCTGCCAAGACATGCTCCGATGCAGCTTGTCTTGAATATGACAATGGCCGTGGCCGTGAAAGGCTGTATAGCAGCATCAGACAGAACCAAAAACTTTGGGTTGTAAGCACTCGTGTGACTATAGATCTGTGTGCAATCTCAGCTTCAACTCGGCAACTTCGTCGCAAAAGGCGCAGGTCACTTCCCACTGAGTCTCCTATACTGCCCTTCCCGCTCGCGCCTAGATGCGCCTGGGTCACTTTCTGCGAGCCATGTCCGTGGCTGCGTCGGAAGTCACCTGCCCAAGTGGCGGCCCAAGCGGCCCGAAGCTGCAAGAGATGTTTTTTGCGGCCGCCAGGGAACATGGCCAAGAACGCGATGACCTGCCAGTGTGGGCTTTGCGGCCGGAGATCACTCCAAGCCAGGCTTTTCCTTTTGCCAGCGACCATAGCCACGTGCGTCGGCAAGATGTTCAGGGCTTGAAGGGTGGCTTTCAGATTCTGGACTTGCTGTCAGAAGCAGAGTGCGAGGCATTCGTGACAGTCTTGGAAGAGCTTGGATTCCATACGGACGCAGCTGTCTCACTCCCTTACTCCTTCCGCCACATGACGAATTGCAACCTGTGTGTGCCTGAATTTGTGGACGAGCTGCTGTACAAGCGCTGCGAGCATCTGCTTCCGACGATCGCCGGCTATAAGCCTGTCGGCCTCAACGCCAAGTTTCGTTGCTACAGATATCAGCCGGGCGATTACTTCAAACCTCACACCGATGGAGCCTGGCCGGGTTCTCGCGTCACAGAGAAAGGCTTTCAGAGCGATGCCTTCGGAGACCGCTATAGCCAGTTGACCTTCCTAATTTTGTTGACAGATGACTACGTGGGAGGGGCCACGCGTTTTCTGCTGGAAGATGACTCATCGGTAGCTGTGAGAACGCCACGTGGTGGCGTTTTGGTCTTTCCTCACGGATACCACCCGGATAGCCCACTTCACGAGGGTTCACCCATCCACTCTGGTGTGAAGTACATCATTCGGACCGAGGTCTTGTATCCTCTCGAGGCACTTAAGAAGATTCGTCATGCCTGAGAGACAAGGACGAGCAGCATCCGCATGTGGGGGCCGCAGGTCGCCCATGTCTTTTGAGAGCAGCTGGAAGCTGGCAACAGCCCAGGCTTTCGAAGTCGCACAGACTTGGACACGACAATGACCTAAAGCCTAAAGGGCCTAAAGCTGTCTGCATGGGATTCAACTCACTGCTTCGTGTGACTAAACGGCTGAGCTGTTCTGATCTCGAAATCCCCGTTTGCATCTGGGATCGCGGTTCCTGAGGTCCATCCCGTCGAAGATGTTGCCTCGTGGGCCAGAAGCCTCCCGCGTCCTGCCTCGTTTCACACCTGCATGCCGTTTATGCCTTTCTGCTCTTTCCTCGCTCGCTTACCGGGCAGTGTAAGGCAAGTCCAGCAAGGCCAAGGCCGAAGTGCTCAGCCGACTGACGCCGCTCTCAGCGCGTCTCACACTTCTCAGACCTTTCGAGATATTGGAATCCCGGCTTTAAGTAGCCTCGAGTCGCTGAGATGCATCAGAGTGTCGTATCAAAAGAAGCGCCTGCACTTCAAGCATCTGCTTAGGTAGGCTTCGTTGAGCTCGGAAGCCGCTATGGATCCAAAGACTCCGGTTGAAACGGTGTTGAATCGACGCAGCACGGCTCACAGCAGAGTGCTCTTGCGGCGCTGAGCCTATGTGAGGCCCTTCGGCGGCCTGTCAAAGAAGCCTCCTTAGTGTGATGGTTCGGATGGTCTCCGTGCCAGGTCGTGATGAAGGTCTTCTCCGTTCTGCTCGCTATCCTTCCATGCGTACCACGCGTTAAGGGAGAAGGCAGGCGGCAGTCCGTACGACGTCTACGCGCTAGGAGTGGACATATGCACCGGGTGTCGCTGTTGCTGTTGCCCAGCACCAAGCTTCCGGTGCCCGGCACCCCACCAACCCCCAGCCCCACCACCATCATCACCACCACTGCCGCCGCCAGCATGATCGACATCAGCATCATCATAATCTTCATCATCATCAATAATCCCGGTCCTGGGAACGAAGCTTCGTGACCATTACCTGTATTGGCAGTGATGGTTGTGAGACGACATGAGCAAGGCTATTGGTGTCTTTCATGCTACTGTACCTCAAAGGCCGTTTTCGCGGATGTTTATCAGGATGCCGTCAACAGCTGCAAAACCAACACCAATGTTTTCGGAAGTAGCTGACAGTTGCCAGAGGAGTGCTGAATCAGCCATGCATTGATTGGTTTAAGGATAGTGCACCCCAAATGCTTGCAGGAGTGGCCTATACCCCAAGACCATACTGCAAGGAGTGACACTCAGCAACATTGACCTCCCGGGCCAAGCAAACGCTGGCAAACACAATCATAATTAAACATGAGTCCTTGAGTCTCCGGAGCGCGTGTTGGTTTTTCAATAACGAACCCCTTGCAGGCCAGGCAGGGAGCCTGTATTGCTTCTCCTGCGTGACGCCCAATACCTACGAAGTAGGGATGGTAGCTGCCATGGCGTGCCCTGGAGCCAAGTATGCGTCTGCTGGTTTTCCTCGGTCAGGGCTAGAGCACGGGAAGTTTGGAGGGTAAACGGCTGTTGTATTCGTGAAGCCACGCAATCCCGCCCCCCCAACAGAAGCATGCTCCCGGATGCTCAGTAGCTTTAGCTGAATCCAAGTCCCAGATAAGTCGTTCAATTTATGCTGGTGCGTTGCTGTGATGACCTCGCCTGTGGGTCTGACATCTCCCCATATTCTTCTCTCTGTCGCCGTTTGACTCGAAGATTGCCTGGGCCTGTGCCAAGGAAGCTGAAAGTGGGCATGTTCGAATGTGGCGGCTTCGACATTATCAGCAGCCTGTTGCACGTTTCATGAGATGGCTGACCTCTGATGATGTAGAACGAATGGGCTTGAAGCATGGAATCACATTGTGCCTCTTGAACTTGAATTTGAGGCAATACCACTGCCGACGACTTGTTCAAGGACTTTCCGGATGTTGCCGCGATGCTCAAGGACATCTGGCCGTCCGGGCGTGTGAATGGGTCCAACAGTGTCCAGGGTCCCAAGCATGGGTGGATGGCTCGGCCCTGCAGTCAGAAAGCAAGACCGACACCAAGCTGTGAATCGAAGAGTGGCCGTTGACAGACAGTCCTGGCGACCAGGACAAAGTGCACGTTATACACAAGGATCTGTATGCACCTGGGACGCATTCCCTGCGTTTGTTCTGTTGTCTTTGGCTTAAGTGACGCTAGGTTTAGATAACACTACTCGCAGCTATTCCCTGCCTTACTCACTGAGCGTAGAGACAAGAGTTATGGCTGCATCAACACTCTCAGCAAGAATTGCTGTGGCTGTGATGGCTGTGGTTCGGCGAGAATGCATCCTCCTCATCATGTCTTGGAATCCCTATGTAGCTGTCTCAGGCTTTCTCCATAGGAAAGAATGCGTTGATTCGCGCAGACATTCCTTCTGTTGAACGTATTGGCCTGAGTCTGACGGAGGGGGGGAAAGGGTTTGGAACACAGCGAAAGCCATGCCAACGTGCATGCTGCGGCTGCGTCTGAGGTGAAGATGGTCAGAGGTCCGGTAGGCCCCGTTCCCACCGAAAGATGCTAGTCTTTAGCAGTGTAGACTCTTAGACTCTTAGACAGGCAGTCGGATGCAACAACCTTGCTTGCTGGCCGTTTCGATTGGGCAAGCTCGGCAGGAAAGTGGGCCTTGCAGTGAGTTTAAAGACCGTCGAGGCTAGATTCTTAGATGCTGTCGCGCAGCTGACGTTGCTCCTGCAGGCCATGATGCCTCCTCGCCTTCGACAGATCCCAATTCCCCTCTCTATAAAGGGAGGCAACAGATCCTTGGCATCTTCCTGCGTCCTGCCTATTTCGAAAACACAGGCTGCACATAGCGAAGGTATCTTCCACCACACGATACAACACTGTTGCTCAGGATCATGAAGCATCTCGTCAACGCCCCTGTCTTCGTGGACGTGCGGCCCTCGAAGTGAGGAATCTATTACATCATGGTATAATTATTGTCAGATCGCAAAGGTGGGGTTCCACGTTTGCGGCAGAAGCTGATTAGCTTTGCCAAGCACCACGTATTCGGATGATGTAGATTTCGGCGGGCTGCGGGCTCGATGTTCCTCGACTCGGGGTTTTGTGTGAAGACCTAGGTGTGGAAGAAGATCTTCGAGATCAACAACTTCGTGACTTGCCTTGGGCAAATCGCAAGACGACCAGAGCTTGGAAATGATGTTGCCAGCGCATTCCTCTTCAATCTAGTCTTGGCTTCCGTGCATGTTCGGGGACAAGGCTTTCTTCTTTGGTTCCTTTCGTATAAGCTCCCTCTGCCCAGCTGTGCGGGCCTGCAAGACCGAATCGACAGAGCCGACAGGGGCAGTGCTACACATCCTGATTTGCCATTCATGGTCCGCAGACCTGTTCCAAGGCACACTACGACTACACGTGCAAGCTGGATGTGGATGTCAACTGTCTTGATTCGACAGTTTTGAAATTTCAGGGACCTCAAGATGGACCCTAAGTAGTAAGATCCTCTGCATCAAACCCGTCAAGGGCACTCCCCGTGCAAGCAAACCGCTTGGCTCCGGCTTTGCAGCGGAAGAACAGTCAAACACTTCCGGATTGGCCTAGTAGAGGCAATGCAACGACTGCTTTGCGGCAGTCTCTTGCAAAGGTCCAGGAGATTTGATGCACCTTTCAAGCCGTCTTATTGCCCAGATTTGTTTCCACCTCACCGAGGGTCGAAAACATAGTGTATGTCCGGCTTCCTGAAGCAAAGGCGGTCATCGTTCCAAAGCGGTTATCTGGCTTGCTCTCCCGTCGGCCAGTCGCCCCGGAATATTTTTTGACACTTGGCGAATTGTCCGGGTCGCAAGTCTTTGAGTGGATTCGCTTTGTTAGCAGGCTCCGGCTCGGCTTTGGGGCAGTGCATGTGGGTCTGCGACGATCGCCTGCGGCAATCATGATGCAGCTCATGCCAACACTCCATTGCTTGTGGTTATTTTACGTCTTGGAAGTGGGGTCATATCAGACCACCGCAAAATTTGCAGCCCTGACATGCACAACTGTGATTCTGCAGTCGTTGAAACAACTACTTGACAAAGCATTGCTGCTTCTTGCGTATTGAAGTTTTGGGAACATCAGAGAGTGTTAAGTTTGCATGGAGCTCCAAGGAACTCGATGCACGACATGTGCCCTGCCTCAGTGGTTCAAGGCAAAATCGGGCAGGTGACGTCAGGGTCAACACAGGCTACTTGTGCCAGACTTTGCCTGCAACTTATCCGGTTGAGACGGTTGGCTTTGACCTGTGACGCCATTGGTGAGCTCACCATCCCTACGCTGTCAAAGCTGCTAGCACGAGGTCGACATGGTTTATGCCCTGTAGAGCCTGATTCCTCGTCCTACAGAACCCCGAAGTGTTTGATGCTCAAATTCATAAGGAGTGTTTTGTGACGGCCACCGGCAGCTTTGAGGTATGGCAATTTCCTCCACGGGCCGGTGGAGCTGATCTCAAAGTTGGGAATGACGCTTTGCACAAGAGCGTCGAGGGATCCTTAAACCCCCTCTCGTATTCGATAGCAGGAAAGGATGGAGGGTTATCTGTGTGTTTCGGGGATCGATTTGCCGGCTCCTCGGCCGCAGAGAGGGCGGGTCTCGAGAAAGACGCAGGTGGCGCATGCACGGGAGAGTTCGGGGCATGTGAAGAGAAGACAGGAGCACACACACTTAAAGGCACAAGCAAGTCAGCACAAAAACAAGGACAAAAGCATGCGTGTGTGTGTGTGTGTGTGTAAATATGCTTCTACTATGTATGCTGCCTTTCCCGTTGACCTTCCCGTTCATTTCGTTTTTGTGCGGAAGGATAAAAGGCGACTGCGAAGAGAATTCTTCGTTTCGGGCAGCGGTGGTCTTGTCGGGAAAATGTCCTGTGTCTACCGACTAATCATTAGTTGTTGCAGATCAAAGACTGACGAGTAGTCTAAATATTCCGTGTTTAGCACATGTGGCTTCTTCGGGGGAATGTCCGACCGCACGACCACCTGCTTCTGTCTTAATGCAAGCGCGAAAAATATGCCCATCCAATCTGAGACACAGTCTTGGAAAGGTCGTTCACAGAAGACATCTAGCTTCCGGAAAGGTTTGCACTGACATTTGCGTGAACACATGTTCGAAAAGATAAGTCGAACATCATATGTGCTGCTTGAAAAACCACCGGTGCGGATTCAATACGCTCCTATTCCAATGTGGGTGTATGACATGGGTAGATGCCTTGAGAATCGGAGCTTCGTTTCAACGCAAGCCCTTCCAATTCACAAGTGCTGGTATTAATGACCAATTCGTCGTACTACCTCCCCAATGTTGGCATCACTGGGCGGTCAGCAAGCAGTGTCAGATCGGATCAGTCTAGACAGCGCCTTCGGATTGTTGACCGTGCCGCAGGCACCTGCTAAATTGTATTTTGCCACGTTGTCCTACTAGTCGCGATGGCATCATGGGATGTCGTGACGACATTGTTGCTGCAGCCCACATTTTTTGCAGTAGTCTATTGATACCACGAGGACCAGGAGAGTCTGGAACATGTTTGCATTTGTCCCCTAATCGTACGGTTCTGCAGAGGTCTCCGATACCACCTGAGTTTTCCATTGAATTTTGGCTAATATGGGTAAGCTACGATTTTCGTGTGTGACAGTGCGCACCCGTTCTTGTTACACGAACACGACCCAGTTAAGGAGAAGCAATCCCGGCCCCCTGTTTCCATGTGTGCACCAGTGTGATGTACACAGCATGCACGCACCTATTTGTACATAACTATTATGTGTTTATAATATATGTACATATTATATATATACATATTGTATTATACTATGTTATATAGATACATGCACACACATAATATGTATGTGCATACATATGTGTATTATATATATATATATATACTATATGCATATCATGTGTTCACATACGTATGTGTAGTTGTAGTTGTCGAATGGCGTGTACATGCACTACAGGATGCTGTTACCATGACAGGTTCTGGATGTACAACGACAAGCTTTCTGTACACAGCGTCAAGCCAACATGAGTTCATCATGACAGTTCATGTGTTCATCACTCCCCGGATGAATCGAGCTTCGTATTTATGTTAATATGCTGTTGGACCATTCGTTATGACTTGCATTTACCAGGACTTCGCTGCTTCACCCGTCATTAGAGCACGACTTCACTTTATGATTCACACATGCTATCACATTGACTTTCCGTTATTGCATCATTTCGCTCGCCGGGCCCGTGGCGACTTTCCAGGCACGGCCTCTGCATGCTTCTGCACGTGGTTTTGAGGTCACTGCATGAACTCAGTATCTCTCTCGCCGTCACACGGAGAATGAGATCATGATCAGCATCAAGTAAATGCACAATCAGATCATGCGCAGCAGCAGGTCCATACACAACCAGATATGATCAGCCGCAAGTGCACGCAGCCAGATCGTGACCAGCAGCTGACATGGTATTTTTTGATGTCAGCCCGAACATAGAAATGTTGACGGTGGCATGCTGCAATCGCCGCGTCGACGGAAACTCGATTATTCTCCGAATGACGATGTGGTTTTTACGGTCAAAGATCTGAAGTCAGATTCGGAGCTCCCAGAAGATCTTCTTCGTCCGGGCGCACGTCGTTGGGCTCAGGGCGCCGGCTGGACTCTTGGAAGTTACTCGCAACCAACCCGATGCCCGGCAGCTGAACCCACCTTCTCTTGCACAGCAAGGTGTTTCGAACATGAATTTTGACATGCTAACCAGGGATCCGTTTTCCGCTTCGAAGGCCATATAGAGCAGAAGCACGTTTATCGCCTGCTCGTGCAGAAAGCCGACGATTGCAATGGACAGGTTCGTAACTACCGAGAGTCTGCAACCTCGTCAAAGGAGTTGCCTGCTGTCTTAACGGAGGACCGGCGACGCATTCATGCAGCTGCTGACAGCCTTCTCCAAGATTACATGCAGGCTACACCCACGGCAGTGATACAAAGGATGGGGGACGCACCTGTGGACGCAGCTCACGTTCGATCAGTCCTTCGCTGGAGGCGAGAACAGTATGGTAGCTGCACTACTGCATTTCGTGCCAGCGAATCGGACTTCACCGGAGAAAGCCGAAAGATGGGCCGACGTGGATAGCGCTGCGCAGGTGACATTTGCCTTAGAGCAGATTTGGAGCAGCAGGCGAAGGCAAAGCATGAAGAGGAGGAACAGCGTGGCAAGAGGCGACGAGGGCGACCGTGCAAGAAGGAAAGCCTTGCTCTTACGGTGCCGCAGTTCTAAAAGAAGACGATCCGCCTCGCGCACCACATGTGCGAGGACTTCTTGCAAGGCATGTTCTCCGACTCGCATCGACTCAGCCAGCATGCAAAGCGCTCAACGACGACACTGCAAGACTTGAGGCTGGCGGCTGAGCTCCGAGCAGGAGCGATGGAGAAACACAGCAAGAACAACGAGTGTGATGCAGTCGATTCTGGCAGAGGGAAAGCGGCGAGCCTGCTAAAGTCTCACCGGTGCCGTTGGGCATTGAAGCACAGTCCGAGGGTGCAGTTTAAGGCTGGGCAATGGCTGCAGAAAGCCACATCCTGGACCTTAAAGGGACGCTGGCAATGGCCATGCTTTGCGGATTGCCGCCGGGGAAGCAAAATAATGTGCTACAGAAGCAGGTCCTGTCATGCGAAATAGGCTGTCCTTGTCACAGTGTGGTTTGTCATGTGCTTAGCGTGGCGCAGACAAATTCTTTGTCGTGGCGTGATATTGCATGTCTTGGCGTGGTTGCAACACCCCCTCCCCAGCACCGACAACGCCGCCAACGCATGCACAGATAGCTAGATAAAGTGATGTAGGTAGATAGATAAAGATACATAGCCTGATAGGTAGATAGATTGACGGATAGACGGACAGAAAGAGGGGCTGAGAGACGGACACATATAGGTAAATGGATAGGCAGTTAGATGGATAGACAGATATGTATACATATCTATATATTTCATATATATACACATATTTTTGTTATAGATATGAACAGATGCAGATAGATATAGGTAGGTCTAACTACAGGCACTGTGCATAGATAAAGTCTTCACCAAATAGGGGGATAGAAATGGAGATAGAGATAGAGATAGACGGGGCCAAGTAGACATAGATAGGTAGATCGATCGGTAGAGAACAGAGAGATGAAGGGATGCAATGATGGAAAGATACAGAGCTAGATACAGAGGTAAGCGAGATAAGACAGATGGATACACAGATACAGAGGCAGCGATAGGCAGGAAAGTAGATATGCATACATGCATGTAGAGCTGGATACTCGATCTCTTTCTCTGCTTCGAACCATGGACAATGCTGGCTGCATGTCTCGTCGACATTCGGCAAGAGTCTACTGTGTCTGAGGTATGCATACCGAGATGCACGGGAGCAGTGTGCGGGCCCCTGCGAGTGACAATACATAGCATTGTAGACAGTGCCTGACCTGACATGAATCAGGCTACTTGAGGATCGACGAAAGCAGCTATGGAGAGGACGGCAGCCTATCGTCAACAGCCCGGCCGGGCGTAGTGAGGTAGATCAGTTCCATCCAAAACAGCATGGTGTCACGTCGTGATGAAATTAATCCCAAACCCTCCCCCGCCCCCGTCCCCCTAATATAAAAACCTTCGGGTCTGAGTCGGATGGACAGTGATAATGAGCCAGGCACAAAGACCGTGCATCACGCAGCCGTTCCGGCTGTAGAGCAGACAGCCCTAAGCCCTAAACCTTGAGCCCTGAAGCGTAAAGCCCTAAAGCCGCAAGCCCTAAACCTTAAGCCCTTCTAAACCCTTACAGCCCTGGTCCTTTCGGTTTCGTACCACTGTAGTCTCGGCTCGATTAAACTAACACAGTCCTAGCTCCCCTCTAATGTTTTAATATTTTAATAAACTTTTCAATTGTGGGCCCGAAACCGCAAAATTCCGGGGGCCGGGAGCTTTTAGATTCGGGGGGTTAATATTAATGGGAGGGGTTTAAGTTTTCTTGTGTCCAGGACTTCTGGGTCAACAAGTGCTGGTCGCTATTGCAAGCCGGGTGCTCAGAAAATGCAGTCCGGTGTCGGACACATGACGTGGGATTGCTGCTCACTGTCCTCATATCACCTGAAGTTCGCCGGATTTTCTGTGCTCGTGATTGCTTGTCATTGCGCCTGGCTGTCTGCCTGTGCATTGGTGCCGTTTGTATGCGTCTGTGCATATAGCATGGTGATCAAACGTTCTTGATGCTTTCGTGGACCCTGGCAAGCAAGAAAGTAGTCAATGCTCCGCACAAGATTCAAGCACTTCGATTGTCGTGTCCTTCTGAGGGCCCTCAGTTGCGACGGCTGTGTCAGCGAGTCCCAACTTCCACCACAAAAGAGCCTCCAGTGATTCGTATTCAATTGCAACCCTTCGCACGTGGATCGCCCATGAATTCTGAATCTGAATCCTCAAACGCCGCATGTGGTGCTCAGATTCCTGCGGTGAGGACGAATGCATCTTGACAGCACCGGGTCGGCAGGGCGGTGGGGCAGCTTCAAGCACGGCTTTCAGCGGCCCAGGAAGTGCCGCTGCTTTATGACGAGTATGAAGCTCGGCTGATGCTGGAAGCCGGATCTGACATGCTTCTTATGGCCCCAGATTCTCCAACTTTGACTTTGCGTTGCCCGTCCCCTGCCATCGCGATCCAGCTTCCCACAGGACTTGACCATATGCACTGCTGCGACCGTTCGAGCCTCCAACGATCCAAGGAGTGGGGCACATCTGCCCAGCATCACTGTTGGGAGCTAAATCCGGATCCAGCCATGTACCACCAGAACATGTACTTCGGAGTGTGACGCTGCTGCAGAGACGAGTGTCATGACGAACCGTACTGGGGCTAGACCCTGGAGGGCTTGTCTTCTATTCTACACATTGCTTTGATGGGGCCAGCTGCAGGAATCTCGAATGTACTTGTAGCCGACATACGAGTTGTGACGAGCTTTGTCCGAACTTGGGCCTCAAAGGTACCACCCGAGAAAGAACATGGAGGACTGATATCCCGAGTCTCGGGAGACTCCCCCCGCCGCCCCCGCCTTCGCCTCTTTCAGGACTGGCTGAACTGCCGCACGCAAACTGGAGTCCCGAAGATCTCCGAGGTCCCTGCGAGTCGCGTTTAGAGCCGCGAAAGCCTCATGGGAAGAGTGTCGGCGAGATTTCTACTGGTTCTACTTCCTTGCCTTCCTATGTCCAGGAGCAGAGACAAATGGCGATCAAGCTGGCAGGGCCAGGAAAGCCAACAAAGGCAAGGCCTGCATGAGCCGGGTAGGTTGCATCAAGGGCGTGTGGCGCCCGAGGAGCCTTCCCTTGCTACCGAAATCTAGCGGTGCAGCAGCGAAAAGTGCTGATCGCCGACAGTTTGATAGCTGTCCTTGCACGCATGTCAAATCCTAGTTTGGACCGGCTGTGCTTGGGAGATTCCAGCAGGGCCTGCCCAGCAGGTCCCAAGCTGCTATTGTCATCATTCAATACATAATCGTGTGAGGGTAATGAAGGTTTTGTATCATGGTTGCAGCTGCTGTTGGTTACAACGACTACAATATAATGGGAATAGTGATATATCACAGCAATGGAACCAATGTTGCTACTTGCGGTCACCATCGTTCCTGTTTGCCTGGTCGTTATTCACCAGCGGCACGATGTTCATTGCTAGCACCAGTTACGTTCGTTGCTAGTACAGCGGATGTGTGAAGTTTCTGCTACTGGTCGACTTAACAATTTCTTGACCGGTTGATTCAAATCGCTTGCCTGCGCATGTCTACTGTCTGCTGCTACGCATTCTACAGGTACTCGTATCAACTATGCCAGGCTGTTGAAGTCTAAAGCCTTGATCCCTTGGTCCAGATACTGGGCAAAATGTACGAGATTTCGCCGGTGGCCTTCCCGTGGCCTTTCGGCAGCACGGAACACGGACGTTTGGTGGTGGGGTTCGTCACTTTGTGTCCGTCGCTGGCACAGGGCGGCCGGTAGCAATAGCTCTTCATCGTCTTCTGCAAGCTGCATGTGTGTGTGTGTGTCTTACACATGTGCGGCAGCAGGGCAGAGCAATTTCAGTTGCTCGCGAAGGAGACCCCCAACGGCGGTTTTTGCAGCTGTGGTCGTTGCAGGCTGGATGGCTTTCCGCGTAGGTGATGTCACCTGTCGACTGGTCACAGCCGGACACAAGAACAGAGCTGTAGAGGCTTCAGATTCAAGCCTTGGTGCCAGGCACTGCTCTCGCAACTCTCGGTTGCTTCGTGCTCCGGAATCCTGGCATGGATATGTTCAATTTTCAATGGATTTCAAGGGTTCTAGAAAGGTCGATCCCTCGATGCTTTCAGACTTGTCTCTGACTTTTTGGTGGGGCTTTTGTAGCTTGTGGTCATTGGTAGTCTGCCGTGAACTTTCACCATCAAAAGAGGCCCGTGCTTGACTTGCGGGCAAGTCGCTACATTGCTCCTACCGCACTTGCCGGCGCGTACGGCGTAGTAGCTTTCCAGATCAAGGCGTGGAGTCAAGCAAAGCACGCAAGCTCACAGCTGCAGCCCCCTTGCCCGCAAACAACAGCTTGATCATCATGACCATCTCTATGACTCTAAGACTCTATGATCACAAACAGAGCTGGGAAGCGTCCACAAGGAATAAATCAATGGGTCAGAAGGCAACGCTGAAGCTCGACGCACCAGTCAGAAGAGAAAAGCAGTGCTTCAGTGTTTCGGAGGGTTGGTTCGAATCCTTCGGCGATTCTACTTGCCGTTAGCGAGCATTGCTGCATCGCAATGCTCGAGCGTACCCGCAGTGTGGAAGCATTCGAGGAGACAGTACAGACAGCTGGTATTTTTCAGAGCGCATTATTTGTTTCTCGTGCACCGTCACCAGGAAGTGGAGCCTCAGCCCCCCTGTGGATGCAGACACCCGTGCCTTGAAGCTGGCCGAGACGGAGGACTCTGACTCCACACTGCTCCTTTCTGCTGCATTTGCTGCCGCGGCTCGCAGGTACAGCTACTACTGGTAGTACTAGTACTAGTAGTAGCACTAGCACTAGCAATAGTACTAGTAGTATTACTACTACTACTACTACTTCAACTACTACTTCTTCTACTACTACTACTACTACCACTACTAGTACAAATACTACTACTACTACTACTACTACTACTACTACTACTACTACTTCTACTACTACTACTACTACCACTACTAGTACAAATACTACTACTACTACTACTACTACTACTACTACTACTACTACGACTACTACTACAACTACCACTACCACTACCGTTACCACTACTTCTACCACTACCACTACCACTACCACGACGACGACTACTACTACTGCTGCTACTCCTTTCTTTGCTGCAGATTGCAATCACGCCGGTGTAACAGCCAACACACCAGTCGCTGTCGAAGTCACAAAGTCTCAGCTCGAAGAGTAGCCGCCCTGTCGGTTCCTAGAGTCCTAGAGGACGGCCTGGAGTATGGCCTCAGCGACCTGGGCGACTGAAGCATCTTTGATTTGACTCACGTTTGTGCGTTGATCCGTTGGGTGCATCTGCACTGTCAAATGAACGTCAGTACAATATGTTCAAGGCTTTCATGCTGCAAATCCGGCAGTCCATGAAACTATTGATGTGCTCAGCCATCTTCAGCTTTCGAAAAATGTGTTGCACACAAGCAACCACTGCACACACACCCACACACTTTCAGGAGCAGATTGTCGGCAAGGCTAGACAAGGTCGTTGCACGACGTCGTGCACCTGAGACGTAGATGTTTGCTCACAACACGAAGATCTTACCCGCGAAAGCTCATGCATTTACACGGGGTCTGTCCTCACGTTTTAGCACCTCATATACGATTTGTATACCTTGTCGTCATCTGAATCCCTAACGCGGGCACCATGTTAGCCAGGTGTTGCTTTCGACTAGAGAGCCCGGTGGCTGTTGTTTGCCGGAAGCTCTTCTGCTTTCACGACGACTGTTGCCTCTCTGTTTGCCGCATCTGGAACAGCCACCGTGCTACATAATGCTACTATTCTTCAAGGGATGTTGCATCAGAATCGCGACATCCTGAGCATTGTGGAAGCTTTGTGGAAGATACTCGTAGAAGACGGTCAAGCCTGCAGCGCTTGCGCCAGACCGTCGTTGCATCTGGCTATCTGAGGCACCGGTCCCAGCATGCGCTACACTTGATCGCGACCTGACAAGCACACAACCTTGTATGGTACGCAGAACATCGTTGACAAACATCGTTGACATTGTTCGGTAGGCATTCCCTTGTAGAGTAGCCAGTTCAAAAGAACAACGGTAAGCCGCCTTCTCTTCTCGCAGGTTGTAGGCAGAAAGCACGTCGGGAGCTTCTCAGCAAAGCTTGCGACACATTGTGTGGACTCTTGCTGCGCGCATATGGTGTCCACGCTGGCTGATTTGGTTTGAGCCGCTCCTCCTGTCCAGCTGCCCCCCCGAAAGTCCCAAATTCTGCTGACCCCGAAAGCTCGACAAGCAGACATCTCCGGCAAATGCAGCTCGACCCAATTTGGGGATTAGGTGCCCATTCTCCACCGCCGCAACTGGAGTTCGTTGATTCCACGATTCGCCGCAGATAGATCTCGGCTTGGACCCAGAAGACGATGTCGGCTTATGTTCATGGCTGGTTGGCAGCCCCATGACTTGAGAATGCCATGCCTTCAAGGGTTCGAGGGGTCTACGATCACAGCTCGTGTCGTGCTGCTGCTACTTAATAATTGATTTGAGCCTCGTATCATTTCAGATATTCTGTGCACGGACCATGCATGCCATGCAAGCCTTCTGAAACTACTGGCACGGCTGGCAGTGTGTAGCTTAGCTGACAGGCAGCATTTGGGATCTCGATCCGAGGACGATCTACTGCTCAATACCGTCCACGACGCATTCAAAGAACTCCTGTTGCAAAGTAGCTCGGAGCTGCAGAGCAGCCAAAAGTTTTCAATTTTCCGACATTTGGCCATGACTTAGCTTGACCAAAGGTCGTCCCGACAAAGACTTTAGAACATGGGTTCGCATGGTTCGGACATCGTGCAGTGGCGCCCCCTGTGCTTGATAATGCTCATCCGGCTTTCAGCGGAGCAAATCCGAGAATTCCGAGAACAGTAGCTTCATCCAAAGCATCTGAGCTGGGAAACCACTGCATTGTCGACCCTGGCTTGCACGGTTGCTCGTCAGTGCATCTTGCCGGTACAGTTTGACAAGTTTTGGCACAGAATGAAAGTGACTTGGGCATTTGGTGACGTGACTTCTGAATGTAGTGACGATTTACCGTTGCTTTGTCTTTCGCCGCAGAATTACAGCCTAAATCCTCCAAGTTTGAATCTGCCAGCTTGGGACTGTAGCAAGGGGCATGCGGCTTCCGATTGACTTTCGGGCCTCGGCCCGGTTTGCCTCGTTGACTCGTTCCTTGAAAAGGCGCGAGCAACCAAAAAGGCTTCAGAGGAGATCTGCTCCGGTGCTGGTCGGAGAAAATGCCGAATACTCTTGGTAGGGTCACCTGGAGCTTTCGTGTCGCATGGCCTTGCAGCCCTGCTGTGGAAGGCAAAACGTCTTGGCAAAGGAAGTTTTGGGACAGTCCACAAAGCTTCTGCTGGGGTCCCAGCAGCATTGTGGGCACGCTTGGACTGCGAAGAAGAACCGCTGTGGATCGCAGAGGCCAAGTCGACAGGAGCCATCCGGGCGGTGAAGTACATCGCTTTGGAACGGATGAAGGCCAGGCCTAGTCAGTCCAGGCAGCGCTTTACTATTCGAAGCAGCACTGCGCAGTGTCCAGGAGAAGATTAACGTCTTGAAGAAGGAAATAGAGATCATGAAGGACGGCTCGTGTCTCCAGTTTGCTGCCGTTCCCCCCGCAGTACAACAACACTACAGCGGGCTTTCCCGAGACCTCTTGCATGTCCTTTCGTAACTCAAACCTTGCCTGTGCTGGCAAGCGCTGTGTAGCCCTAATTTTGTTTGGCTTCCTGAATGCAAGGTTTGGGATTCGCATCGCACAGTGCGTGCTTGTGCCTAGCGAAATGGACTTGTCCACATCTCCAGCGGGGCTGCTTGCAACAAGGCTGTGGATCATCCAAATATCATTATGCTCTACGAGATCTTCGAGGATCCAAAGCGTGGCGCTGAGCAGTGGATCCAACATCTTGTGATGTCTGCGACATCTGTCTGAACCCAAGCAACCAAGCAGTCCCGCACTTTAGTGTGTCCCGCCCGGGCCGTATGACTGTACAAGATAAATGTGTTACAGGCATGTGCTGCTCGTCATGGAGCTGTGCACAGGAGGCGGCTGCTGGGCACTGACGTAGGTGACGTAGGCATAGTGCAGCCGACCTCCTTGGCGACAGGCACTCTCCTCAATCGGGTGCGGATGTATGGCCGCCTTTGTGAGGCGACTGCACTGCACTGCCCGAGCGGAGCGGAGCTTCCCAATCCGAAAGGATGTAGCCGTAGCCGTAGCGGTCGTAGCGTGCTCCCCGCATCGCTTTCTGCCTGACTTTCTCTGCCCCTGTGTCAGCGTGAGCAGCCAGCTTTCAAGACAGCAGCACTCAGTTGCGATGTCTTGGTGACATCCTGGCTTCTCAAAGACTGCTGTTTGTTTCGAGCAGCTTGAAGCTTGTGAAGGGAAGCTCGAAGCTTTTCATTTCTTCGAATACTTGTGTTGTCATTTCTACGCGCAGGAGCAGACCGCCATTGCCATGCAGCAGATCCTCAGAGCTGTCTACTACTTGCACTCGACAGCCCGGGTTTGAAAGACGTTTGATCTTGGCTACTCTGTGCCCACTAGACCCAGATTCGAACCTGGGTTTGAGCTTCGGGGTTGTGTACCTGAGCTCGTCGTTCATGTATCCGTTACTGCTGTACTGGACCGCCGTCGAGCATAGCAGAACCATGCCCCGATTGATCAAAGATGGGAGTAAGTGAAAACGACTTAACAGCCTGCCGCTCTGCGCCGCTCGCGATTCACGGGCTTACCACGCAGGGGAGATGGGGTTTCTGTCGAAAGTGGCGGTGATTAACGCTTCTCTCAGGCCGTGCATCCCCGGGTTCCGCTCAGAACCCCCATCAATCCAGATTCCAGAAAGTCGTTGCAGCACTGAGCCTGCAGGAACCGAATCGCACATCGTGACTTGAAGGCTCGACTTCATTCTCCGATCAGCTTGTAGATTGCCAGGTTCAACCACATCTTTGCTGATGCACTGCCCTCGATGGACGACAATCGATCTGGATCTGTGTGCACAGGTCATATAGGAAGCTAGCCTGTCAGCCGGGACTGGGAGGCCGAGAATGTGCTCCTATCCTCTGACGAGTCAATTAGACAGACGTGGGGGTGCCCAGAGAAACGGCGACTCGAAGTGTATCAGCTCAGGTGATTATGATTGGAACATCGACTGAGTCATTGAGTCATAGCTGTCAAACCCTCCAATCAGAATCGAGTGGTAGGTAGCAAACTGCAGTCTCTACGGCAAGAGATAAACGGAGTGACGGGACGTAAAGGACAACACAGGGTGTGATCGGAAGCATTCAGGCAGCCATAGAGAAACAGGTGCGATTAGAGTCGTTGTATCGCTTCGTGAATCGGCAAGGCACGGGCTTAGCGGCAGTCCACAAGTTATCACAAGTTGTCTGCAATGCTAGCTGGGTGAAGCTAAAGGCCAGCGCAGGGACACTTAGTTCTTTCAACCGCATCTCTGCGCGTGCCAGCAAGGAGTTCGCTGGCCTTTGGGGTTGTTCCATTTTGGAATCTGCTGCTTTGGTTTGGTTAGGAACATGGACCTGCAAAGGATTCTCCGCACACTGCTGCACAGACACCTTGAAACCAATATTCAAATAGCACTTTGGCTCGTGTCTGAGAAAGCTCAACGGCGAGAATGCCAGCTTACCTCCACACCAAGCCCTTGAATAGCATGGTTGATAGTGAGCCCTCTCCGATGCTGCCTGCGCCTTTGGTTTCCACCGGAGGCTGCTGAAGGTGTCAGACTTCGGCCTCTCGTGCTATTTCAAGCATCCAAGCTGCATCTCAGCTCTCCTAGGTGCGAGCTGCAAGGACAAAGGACAATGCTAAGATGATTTTGCGGAGAGGATGTCCCTGGGCCACCTTGCAAGTCACTCTCGAGCTGGTGTGTGAAGGAGCACACGGCTTCTTGCAAGTTCGATCGTAAGGAAAACAAGGAAGTAATAGTGTTGTTTTTGAGGATGTGCGTTGTCGTTTCTTGCTCTTGCTCGTGGTTTTCCCAGGTTTAGGTGGGCCTACAGGAGTCATGCGGGACTGGAGTGGGCGCCAACTGCAACAATGGAGCCAATGCAGGAAAGACACAAAGCAAACATAAGAAAGCCGGACCCAAAAAAACAGGAAGAACACACAAGGGAAGCTCGAACAATCAAAACGAAGGACGACACATCAAGAACGACAGGAAAAGAAGGAATAACCACCGAAAGGCAACAGGAGAATGATGAGGCACACCACCCGCTTTTTGCTCGCAGCAGGATTGGAGAGGGAATGAGATTGACACCAAGGCCAAACCAGATCTTCACAGACAAAGTGGGCACCTTCACCCACATGTCGCCGGAAGTTCTGCGACGGAAGCCGGCCCGGCTCAGATTTCGGGTCGTCGGCGCGCCATGGCCGCCATGGCTCGGGAAGGGTTCTTCAAGCCATGTTGCCGTTTAATGATAATCAACTGCTGTAGAGTCGGGGCAGACATGCAGACATGCATACAGCAGGACTGCTTGCCCAACTTTTGCAAACGTGTGCTGAACTTACTTTGCAGCCATTTGGCTCAACCTGTTACCGCAAGCAGAGTATGTCCCCGATGATGGCGACGGGCAGTTGTCGAGTGCTACCCGCCAAGATATCACATGGCATCAAGTGCAACAGCTTCGTTGTTGGAGCTCCGACGTATGCTCAGCTCTTCAGCACATGTGCAAGTTCCAAAGCATGTAAGAAAGCAACTCCTGTTGGCAACACTTTCGTTCGCGTCGTTGTCGTCACCCAAACGGGCATGTTACAGCCAGGGGGGCGGGGGCCTTCTAGGCCATTCTAGGCGTCTCAGTTTGACCCCCAGCACAAGGAACCTTCTCGTTTTTTTGCAAAGAAGTCGGGCTGCTCCTGAGCTATGTGGCCGTGTGATGGCCATGGCTATGGCGCACAGTCCGAGGCACATTGATGTCGGCTACTCGGAGACTCTTTACGAGTTTCTGTAGATAGGTGTCGGCCACAATGACGCGGAACTTTCAGACTCTCAGCCTTCACCTTCACCTGCGTGCTTTGGGGCAGGTGGCGTGGCATCAGGCCATCTGCTGACTGAGCTGTTGGAGCATCGTGCGAGTAGTTGGGGGCGAGACGGGCAATGCATCGCCGGCCCTCAGGGCGCTGGCAGCGTTGTGCGGCCAGCAGGCTGGGTTCGCTGATGAGCTGTCAGATACTGCAGAGATGTTGCCAAGTCAGAGCTTCCATGCTGCCCGAGAATTTGATGCCCGCAGTTCCGATGATACTAGTAGCGTCCATGGGGATACCTCCCCACAGTGCAGCCTGCGCAAGAACGGGAATATACCAATCAAGATGACTAGCTTCGAACGCCCTGAATTCGTTTTCAGGAGCAGTACCCTACGTTGTGCCGCCCATGCATTCGCCAGCGGTGAGGGCGGCAGGCTTGACCTCAGCTCTGGCCTGTAATTCAAGTGCAGGGTTCAGCGTTGCATCCCTGCGAGGATACTGACGATAGCCAGCCTTGCTTGCCGATGCTGCATAGCACACAGTGCAACTCATCTGTTATCAATCCGGGCATTGGTAATCGACGCTGGACACATAGAATGGAGTGAATGCAGTGTTGAAGCGCTCTCGAAGTGCCGACAATACCGAAACCCCTCGTTCCTAGCACGCCAATGCGTCAACTCGGAGAGGCGTGGCGCCGGTACCGCCACAGCCTGGTGCTGCCGGGAGCAAAGACATTGATGTTGGATCGATTTGACATTGTTTGGGGCTTATAAGTTATAAGTTTATGGGGTTTTTGTCTCTGGAGGTTCAAGGTTTAGTTTAGTATTTGGTCGACATAGGTATTTCGCGAGCCTATTGTTGCATGAGCACAAATCCATCGCGTGACAGTCTGACTTTTGCACCATTCGATCCCGAGCAAACGAGGTTTATCCGACCTCCCCATCGTCTTCAAGCACGTGGAAGCAACTGGGTCATTCACCCGAGGGACTCTGACGGTTTCAATATCATGGATGTTGTTGACGCTCTGTATGCAAAAGCCGCAGGGCCGCTTGACCATGCAGCATGCTTGATGCTGGGGGAACACTGGCTCTGTCGTCGATGTCGTTCGTGAGTATCAGAAAACGTGCTGTCTAAAATGTTCAGACAGCCTTCCTTCGCACTAGGGCGGACCCTTTCGATGTGCTGGGCGATGCAACCTGGTTTCCTGCGCCCAGCTTGCGCCGAGCTGTGCCCGCCGGAGCAGGCATTCGGAGAAAAGGATGTGTCATGCCAATTTGCACGGAACATGGCCGCCAAAAGACAGAGCACAAAGCTTTGCACCGAGGATAGACGTCGTTTGCTTGTTTCAGGGCTGTGGGCAGATGATGAAGGGACACTAAGTTTCAAGACGCTGTTCTTCAAAAATGCAAGTCTTGACTTGGGCCAGTTTCGTTCGTTATGAACCGAGTGCAGTAGGAGCGTGATGCTGCAGGCCTGCCCGGCAGCGAGCAGTTCGAGGAGGGAAGGGGATGCTTGAAATCCTTATCTCCACCAGGTTGCACATTCAGGGCCGCTTTTCATGCTATTTCCTTTGTCATTGCCACCGACTGACGTCTCTCTTCCTGCCAAACATGCCAGTGTCATGCACACTCGACTTCTCCGTTTTTCTCTCTCGAATGTGGTATTGGTCCAAGCACCTGGATCGCATGGCCATGGAAAACTAGGCCTAGGCCGTTGACTTTTAGAAGTCGAAAATTCTGCTAGTTCAGAATCTCAGAAAGGTTGGTGTTTGCCGGAGTCCGAATGTCCGACTTTGGACTGAAACCAGCGAGGTTGGAGACGAAGCTGACGAGATGGTCTTTCTCCGCAGGCCTTGAATTGCGGCTTTAGGCGGCGTCGTAGTCAAGGTGCTGGTGCTGAAACTGCTGCTGCCGCTGCCGCTGCATCGTTGGTGTGGGCATTGATGGTGACAAGTGGCTGGCGATGCATCCTACTCAACGCATGCCATGGACCAAGCAACCAGCCAACGGTTGCAAACAGTGCATGCATGAATAGGTGCATGATGCAACGCGAGCGAAGAAAATAGGGCATGAATGCGTGGTCGAAGGAACAAGTAGTGATACCAGCTACGGTGATGCTTTGGTTGCGGTGCTGGTGATGCGCCGGTGTCGCGGAAGTTGGTTGTGATGCTGACCATCTTGATGTGCGGTGGTGGTGACGATAATGATGATGAAAATGATAATGATGATGAATGCTTAAACTGAAGATGGTCATGGCGATGCTGATGACCGCGATGATGTTTTGGTTGTTGATGATGTGTGTGGCGGTATGGTGAGGATGACATTAGCGCTGTAGCTTGTGGCGCTGGTGATACTGGTGCGGCCCTTGCAGATGATGTTAAAGATGTCTTGGATGGAGTTGGCCCTCATGATGTTGATTATTGAAAGGGTTGGATTGAGAGCGATCCGGCTGTCATGAGTAGGTCCAGTAGGTTTTACCAGAAACAGGTATCTTTGTGCGCAATTGATTTTCTTGGTCGCCTGGGCAAGCTTGCATGAGTGGACACTTGTTGTTGCTACACATAATCCATTTCGGGTGTATCAAAAGCGTCGTGATTTCGGACGGGCTGCTCCGGATGAATGTGGACACATGTGCACGAAATCTGTTTTGTGAAATCGTGTTGTTTTGGCTTTCCATCGAAGCCAGGGCAGCAGCCCTCTTGGGTAGCGATGTGCCAGAAGCTGCGCGGCAGGTGGAAGAGGGAGGGAGAAGTTGGGTGATGGGACGGCTCTGCCTGCCGGGCCACGAAAGCTCCAGCCGCAGCCCCTGCCAGGACCCAGGGAAAGCAGCCTTTGCGGAGGCCACGCGTCTCCTCATGGCGGTGGTGGGCTTCATTTGCGAAGGCCAGCCCTGGTTGTTGCAGCGCAGGTGGCGTATCGCAGGTGGCGTATTCGTGCAATTGTTTACATCGTTCAGAAGCAGCTTTTGGAAGCTGTGTCAAAGTCGGCGATGTTCGGTTGAGTCAGTTCAGTCCCGAACATCGGGCGTTGCAGGCCACTGTCCACCGATGCTTCGTGGAAATGCTGCCAGCCTACAAGGTGTAGCAGAGTCTAGCACGCTCATGGGCCCCATGGGCTGCCTGATTTACGTGATTTTAGTGAGTGTTCCTGCATCTCTTTTCAGCGTCTCGCACGAGTCCCGTTGATTCGCAGTCCGACACCAGCCCAAAGTTGAGTGTGGGCGCGGTTCTCAAGATGTCTCGACAGCTTGGGACCCAAGCAACCACCCTGAATGCGGAGGGAGAAGGGAGAGAGGAAGCGAGAGGGAGGTAAGGGGGAGGGAAGGGAGAGGGACAGGAGGGAAGGGAGCTGAGAGGTAGGCGAGGGAGGAGGGAGGGGAGGGAGACAGTGTACTTGAGTCATGCACCCGAGCGCGAGTTGTGCGTTAGATTTGCCGCCTCTTGGCGGTTCACCCTTCATGCCCTGAGAAAGACAAGGAAAGAGAGACTTGTCCGCGACCTGAGGTGGTGACGAGGGGTCCTTACCTTCCTGCCTGGTCAGGGATGGTGCCGCACATCATGCTTAGAGCCACTCGTCTAGAAAGGACGCTGCGCTTAGTAGACAAGTTTGGCAAGATGGACATCGTGGCACGGAGACAGGTCGCTGGGTGAAGACTTGCGATGCATCAAGCGGTGCATCTCCTGTCTGAAGATGTGGTGCCTTTGCGTCTCAGAGGCTCTAGCTCGGGCCCAACCAAGGACTGGTTTGATGCGAACGACGCTTCCTCTGTGGTGAACTTCTTCGGGTCAGCATGGCTTCGCAAAGCTTTCGAAGCGGCGGATCGATCCCGGAGGGGGTTGCTCGGATGCATCATTCGCAGAATGCTTTCATTCGTACCTCCATGATTGGTGCGTCTGTCTGCTTGCTCACCTGCGGCACTAAAGCTAAGTCGTGAGAAGTAGAGATAGAGCAGCACTACACATTATAATGCCAGTACCCAAACCCCTTCCCAAAATGCAACATCGACAGTTCAAACGCGCCTTTGCAGGCAGTTTGTTGCACTTTTGTCACGCGCCGCCTATGCAGAAGTGCTGCGGCCAGGGGTACGGGCTCCGGCCCCAGACCGCGATGCTTTCTGAGCTTCGAAGCCTCTAACTTGCTTGAGACACGGGCACACCTGAATTGTCATTCGCAGAGGTTCCAAATAGTTCTCTATGCGACAGAAACCCGAAGGGAGAGTCTTGACAGCGTCGGCAAGAGACAGTTACTTCACTTGCCATTCTCCAGAGGCGCTTAGAGCTCCATGGCAAAAAGTCTTCGCTCCTCGTCTGCGTATCATGGAGGAGGTCTGATGTTGGTCGTGGTCCCAGGGTTCCGCACGCAGAGTGCCCCAAAAACGAACTTGTAGACGATGACATTGACCATCGCAAATCGGGGCGCTGGGAGCTAGGACGGACCGAATCTAAAAGTGCACGTGCCCGCTTGCCCGCAGCCGCACATGCACATACAGTACAAGCTTGCGCCACCGCTTTGACGCGCTTTGCGTGCCTTATCAGCTCAGGAAAGCTTCCCAGAGTTGGGGATCTTCCGCGCTCTTCTGACTCATGTGAGAAGGCCGTTCGAATGAGAAAGTGTCCATTGAAACTGAGCAATCATAGGACTGCCCTGGGGGGATCTGCGTGAGGCGTCTCTGGGAAGACGCCCGGGATCGAAGTCGGAGCAGGCTGTTCGCATATCATTGGGTGGTGAGCTATGGGAAGTTGCGAGTTTCAGGGTTTTCGAGTGTAGTTTCGGGGCAAAGGCCAGGTCAGTTTCGGATCCAGAGGAGTTCAGATTCGGATCAGGGCGCGGCCAGTTTATTGTACACGCAGCAACTACTCACTGTGCAGACACCAGATGTACTCGTTGCAATTACTACTCGTACTGGTCGTACAGGAACTACGAGGAGTACGGTAGATAAAAGTAATTGCAGTACCAGTAGCAATACACATAAATCACCTGGCAACATCCCGACCCGAAACTGACCACCGCGCGCCCCGAAACTGACCCTCCCCGAAACTGGGCCCCGAAACTCACCCTCGTGATCCGAAACTCACCGGCAGCCGATCCGAAACTAGCGAAACCATGGGCACCCCGATCTAACGACGAAACAGCCTCTCTTTCATTTTCAGAAGAGTAAAATCCTTGCGTCTCGGAGGAGCCGGGAGCGAAAACCAAAGCCGGAGCCGAAGAACGAGAAGAAGCAGGCGAGGAAAGCGACGGGAAATTATCACAGAGGAGTCACAGAGTCAGAGGTGAAAGACTTTGCGGAGAAGGCGTCTCCCTATCCTAGGTTCTTGAGCCCACAAATACTGATAGTTCATGTGCTGTATCCTCGTGTATGAGCCAAGGCTACGATGCAATGTGTTGCCCGTGTGCTTCCATGTCATGTCTTTTTCCAAGATCTGGCGACATGCACATCCGACCACGCATATGCCCTTGCTTATTGCAGGAGGGCGTTCGATTTATCGTCAAAAACGCCGGGAACCTTCCTGCGTCAGAGTTGGAAGAGCCACTCGGACAAGTCGAGCAGAGACGAGGCAAAGGTAGAGATAGTGGTCAGCTGAGTGATCCTTACTCATGCATTTCTACCCTGCCTTTCGCATAGTCAGCAGTGACCGTTTCATATCTGTAGCATTGGAGCAACAGTTGTGATGAGATAGCAGAGCAGTTGCGCATGTCAGTCAAGGCACTTCCAGAGCTTTGGCAAAGTCCTTTCCTGCAATGTGCTCATTGACAAGCGGACAAAGAAATCCCGGGGAGTGGCCTTCGTCGCTATGCTGCTGGGAGCTCACGACGTCCGTGGCGACCTCTGTCGCCGAAATCGCGGACCTGAGGCCCGAAGGCCACTACGACGGTCGGCCTATCACGGCACCTCGCCTGCATTTGGAAATCGCCGAATCGCAGCCAGCTCACGGCAGCTCCAGCTCAGGAAGAGGCCATGAAAGCTTGGGCCTGAGCTTCTGCGAAAGCTATCCAGAGCTCGAGCTTGCGGGCTTTAGGACTTAGGCCCTTAGGCCTTGCACATTGGGGCTGTGTCCATGCCAAGGACTGGGTGCTGCACGAGACCCACATCTGTGGGCACATGAAGCTGGAAGTGACGCTGGCCGAGGTCAAGCAGGAGAAGGCCAGTGCCAGAACAAGTGAAGGAGATACTTCAAAAGCTCTCGAATTATTTCGCCAGGAGGAGGACGAAGATCGGAAGAGAGAGGAGCGTGTGGAAGAAAGGACCGAATTGCATGGTTCGTTCGACAATATGAGTTGCGCACCCGAGATACATAATTTCTGGGCCGTGTACGCATAATATGCAGTCACTTCGTCCAGCCCAGTCCTTGTCGTCATTGTCTTCAGACAAAGCTCGGCACGTTGGGCTTCCCTCGATGCTTGCCTGTCTAAGCTCGGCCACTCTTCGAGGAGGCGCTCGCGGGTCGAGAAGGAGCAGCGCATGAGCCGAACCCTCGGAGGCGTTGGCGCCGGTTCGTCTCGCCTTCGCCTCGCAAATGACTCGGACTCGGACTCTCCCTCTCTTTCCGCGGGGCCAGGTGTTGCCACACTCTCGGAGCGTGGCGAGGAAAGGTTGGTGCTCCGGCTGCAGGGAAGTCGCCTGGTCGCTGCCCAGAGGCGTCGGTGTCGTCCGGTGGAGACCCAGGTGCCGTCTCACTGGCACAAGCGATGGCGAAACCAGCTCTTCGAGCTCCTTGGCTTGGCCCAAAGTTCAAGACTCGGGAGGTCTCGAGCGCTCCGAGGGGCGACACTGCACTTCCCAAATCAGCTCATTTGGAGCATTGTCATTTTCAAGACCGAAAGCCGGCTCAGTGCGGTAGATGTCCTGGACGCCAGTGACAAAAACCCAACTGCAGACAAGCACACTTTGACAAGTCCGTTCAGAGTGAGCTGCCCAAATGCAGCGATATACTGCTCACGACCCGTAGCACTTGCTGAGCTTAACTGTTTCCTCACTTTAAAATGCTATGTAGGTTGTGCGCCTTGGTCCGTATGCGACCTCGGGGTCTCCAAGTGCCACTCCTGCCTGGTCTGGTTTGGATGATCACCATGTACTTTGATTCGGGTAAGTTAGGCATGCAAAGAAACCACCGAGAGAAGGCCAAATCATTTCAACGCAGGTTCCTTCCACGTGGGCCTTCGGGACCAACTCCTTGGGGCGATCCTCGCGTGACGGCAATTTGTGCAGCGATGTGGACCGAGGCTCCCACGACAGAGCTTTGGGTTTTCGATGTGCCAGCAACTCCGTCCAAGCTGAGTTTTCGCTGCCGGGGGGAGCTCGATCCCAGAGACTCGATGTGAATCGGGTGAGTGCTTGGACCGCTGACTTTTTTGAAGGCTCTATATATATATATATATATTATATAATATAATAGAATAGAATATCATGTAATATATACACATATAGATAGATAGATAGATAGATAGATAGCTTGTCTCCGTAATTTCCGGCTTGTGCAGGTGGCAGAGCATGCTGCGCGAACCGGTGATCGGACAGTAACTGGGCTTCGTGAAGTTCTTCTGCTTAGGAGCCCCACACCCTGCCGTCCCCCAGTGCCGTTGCGGTCCTGCGGCTCAGGTGCAGGAGGCTCTGAGCCTTTTCCAGGACGGTCCCCTTTACGCCATCAGCCTCTGAGACCCTCAAGCCTCCTTCCGCTCGCAGGAGCCGGCCAGCGAGACCCCTCGACGCTCAGCTTGCAAAGTACGCTGGGCTGGGGTCGGGCTCTTTAGAGTTTCGGGTCTGGCTCGAGGCTCGATCCAAGAATCATCTGCCGAAAGGATGGAAGGCTTTTTCCTCCCCTTGCAAGCCAGATGAACCTAGGGTGGTCCTTCATCCCTGCAGCGGAGCTGCTGCTGATCATCGGGGAAGGCGCGGTTGAAGCTTTTCGAACTCTTGGCTCTTCTGCGGAAGTCGCTGCAAGGAATCGTTGGACTCTCTGCCTTGGGCGTCTTTGTCTGGCCGCAGTGGCAGGAGAGCTGTCGAGGGTCTATTAAGTAGGGCATTCGAGACAGTTCCATGTCCAGGTGTTTTGCCAACTTATGAAGGGGCAGTCAGCCTTGCTGATGCCACGGGCCGCGCAAGCAAGCCAGCAAGAGTTAAGACGAGGAGCAGCCGGGAGACAGCAGCAAAGAAGGCTCAACAAGATGCTTTTGCCAGGACCCCGTGCCACCACGTTCGACTCAGGACATCATTGCGCCGCACCCCCAACATGATGATGTCGAGTTTCATATGTGCTTCTCAAAGGCCAGAAAATCCAGAGATATTTGCCACATGAGCAGCTCCAAGCGATTCGGGCCGAGGCTCGCCATTCCCTGTTTCGCGCAGCCCTTCGTCGCAGCTGCCGCTGCACCGCCGCTGCCCACACCAGGCCCTTTTGTGTGGAGCGGTCGGCACCATCAAGGTACCATCAAGGTCGGACCAAAGTGATAGTTAGTTACACTGACAGAAGATCCCATACACCCCCATAAACATGGGAGCTGCGTTCCTAAGTTGATTTTACAAGCATTGCCGTGATTGCCAGGTATGCCGAAAGGCTCGTCGGAATCTTGCTCGAACGACTGCACACTAGATAGAGATGGGTCATGAAGCATTCTGCCAGCAGTTGTTTGAGTGATGCCAGGGGGTTTGGGCGGGTCGCAACCAGCCTCGAGGAAATATGAAACTACGGATTTGGGACTGGAGGATTCAACTTCAAAGTAGATGTAGCTGTAGCCGTAAATGACTTCAGGGAGACGCGCGAAGCAAAACAGCTTGTCCTGATCGCATGTGCAGAATGTTTGCCTGAATATCTTGGCTGCCGATGTAAGCTGTGACCTGTATGCCTGCGTCTCGAGGCTTTCACTTTCAAACAGTCCACTTCAGAATGCAGCGCAACACATCCATTGTGACGGTGCCGGCAACTTTTGATATCTTAGTTATTCGACAGGTCAGTCAAGGGGATGATCATCGTTTCCGCCAAGTTTAGCTGCTGTTTGCACATACATTGCATGTGCCCCACTGTGGCTGGAGCCAACACGGTATGGAGAGAATGACCCGCCTACCGATGTTAGTAATGAGTGGGATGGATTGAAGTGTCTCGCATGCTCAGGATCGCGAGAAGATTTTCGTCGGCGGTCTACCTCACCACTGCACGCTGGACATGCTCACAGCTCATTTCGGCCTCTTGACCGGTGGATGACAGGAAGTTTTTGTCAATGGCACGTGGTTCATCGTTCGTGTGGGTGGGCTTGGAGCAAAAAAGCCGGGAAGGGTGGATTCCCCAATCGTCTAAGCTGTTCCGTCTGCTACGGCCTCTGCTGACACTCCGCGGTGAGATTGCTGCTTCATGAGTCGCTGTTGCACTCCTGGAGCAACCCTAGCCAGGACGGCAGGGAATTGCAAAGTCCTAAGTTCTTCTTCGAGCAAGGCGTTGACAGCACCACTTCTCGAAAGTCAAACCATGCTAGGCATCGGCTTTCAAGTCGCGAGACCCGGAGCCCTGAGCCTGCAGAAACCACCCCACCCTTTCCGCAACCGATGATCAGCCGTGCACCGATGCAAATTCTAAAGGACAGCAACCGTTGGCGGTGCAAGTTATTGCGCAGAATAGTGTAAATGCCCCGCCGCGCCATCCCAGGCAAGTATGGACGGATCACCGATGCTGTCGCTTGCGGCCCAGACACGGTCATTCGGATCGAAGTTCCCAGTGCAAAGCTCGGAGCCTCTGCCGAGGTCATGGCGGACAAAGCCACAGGCAAGCCCCGAGGCTTCGGCTTCGTCGTTTTCGAACACATCTCCTGTGTGGAGGCGGGCGCCCAGGGCCACGGGAAGTTCCTTCAAACGACTTGTGCTCTGAGATCTGCCAGGCGGCAATCCGGGACTACGGGAAGCATGCCGCGCACCCAAGGGAAAGCCTCTGCTGTGACGACTCCCTGCAGCTGAAGGTGCCATCAGAGTTCACTTTAAAACGCCTTGCTGCCACGCAGGACTCCCATTCGAAAGCACTTGTTAAACTCACCGAACAAAGACGACACCAACAGAGCAACAAGAACTGGAGCTTCGTTTATCGGAGAATGTGATGGTAAACCGCATATGAAACGGAGGCCAGCAATGCTGCAGCATGCTGCAGCGGGCAATGCACGAGAGCAAAAGGGAAAATGACATAAAAAAACAGGGCTGCTGCAACCTAGGCCATCGACGGCAAGTGGGTGGACGTGAAGCGTGCCACGCCGCAGGAGTGTCAGAGGAATGCAGTGGATTTGCCAGGCCAAGGTCCCTGTTCTGTGCTAGTAGCAGCATTCAGTAGCACATCATTGCCAGAAAGGTGGCAATAAATCTCATAGTATTAGGCAGAACTACAGCATAATTGCCGCCCATTCGGGGTATTCTTACGAGGTCACTTAATGGGCCGAAGGATAAATAATGTGTCTCAACGCTCTCTCTTCCTCCCTTTCTGTTCCTCGCAGAGTTTGGAGATTATCACGGCATCCCAAACCCTGCGAATGCAAGAGCGAGTGTGTACGAGAACATGCTAACTGAGTTCCTTTCCCTCTGTGTCCCTGAGGGATTGTCACAGCATCCGAAACCCTCCGATTGCAAGACCGAGTGTGTAATAGAACGTTTGAGTTGAACTCCTTTCACGAGCGATCGCCGTCCCAAAGCTCTCTCAGGACTGCAGGCACTGCCCAAAAACTGCAGGTTGCAAGAGTTATAGGGACGTGGGGCTGCAAGGGGACTGCAGGTTGAAAGAGCTGTGCTGCGTTGTTAACCTCCCAAATGAGGGGTTTAGAATGAAGCACTGACAAATGGGAAGATGGTACGTAAACATGAACCCCGAATCTCGCTCGTCTCCTTAAGTATCTTGAGACAGAGAAGCCAGTACTGTTCATCCGGCGCGCGCAGGATCAAGCCGCACCTCCACCACAGGCGACAACCCCCTGAGAATTGGAGCCCAGAGTCTTCGGAATTCGACGTTACAGGTCTGATTGTGGCGTATTCCCTACTGTCATCCTGCTTGACCTGAGTCCCATAACGCTGATACACAAGACTAAACTTCTGAAGCCATGAAAACCCCAAAACTCTGTATAGGTGTAGAAGCCCTAGAGATCTTACGCCGTACACTCTAACCCTACAACCTTCAGCCCCCTAAAGCCTATAGAGCTAAAAGACAAGTAGCACCAAAAAGCAAACAAGATAAGCAGCAAGCCAAAAACAGTCATACCCCGGCAGCCAGGTCTTCGCCCCTGCTGCATCCGTTGTCCCGGACGTGCGGAGTGCTTTGCAGAGTCGAGGCCTCTTTGGTTTCATTGTGCTGCGTGGTAGGGTGGGATTTGGGAATCAACGCTGATTATGATAGGGTTAGGAGTGTCTGGGTTGAGGATTTGGGGTTTTCCCAGTTTACAGGGGGTTGGTGCGCCAAGCAGCCTTCTTTAAGGGATAAAGTCGAGAAGGAGGAGTATTGCAGAAACAGGAGCAAACTAGTCTTGAACATTAGTTCGAGAAAAAGCAGCATCTCGTGGGTTTCAGTTGGATCCCTTGAAAGTGTGTTTGTTATATAAACGGGGGAAGTGGTTAGCAAGCCTGAGCGAGCCCGCCTGAAACAGACTGTCGCATCTGACATACAGGAGAATTTGACAAAGCTGAGACATCGGAAGAAAACGCGCCGCTCGAAAGAGACGATTTGGCAAAGATGAGAACTTGAAAAGATGGGAGCCCAGTCGAACGGCAGTAGAAACAGCAGGATCAAACTTCTGAAAAGAGCTAGAGAATCTGAGTATGACTAGCAGGAAAATTTGGGAAAGAGGAGCAAGCCTGTCGAAAGGGGCTCGGTTGGACGGACAATATGAGAAACAGGAGCAAAAAGCTCGAAAGAGACTAGAGCATGTGACGAAGACGAGGTTCAAGAAAGAGGAATGAACCAGTCGAAAGGGAAACAAGCAACTCGAAAGAGAAGTGGCAGTATGAGGAGGTGGTGTGTCCAAAGGCAGTAGACAATGATGCAAGAAAGAGGAACACCCGACAATCTGCGAGATTTCGACAGAAAAGAGAATTTTGGAACAGATGAGCAAACCGGTGGAAGAAGATTAGAAGACGGGAGCAGATTGCTCGAAGGCGACAGGGGATGAGAAGGAGGAGCACAGCAGTCGAAAGGGCTCGGCAATTCCAAGAGCTGGAGCAACTGGAATGAAAGACCTTAGACGGTTGGTGAACGACGTGCGAACCTCTCGAAACGGCGGAAGCCACTCCAAAGGGACTACAGATTTCGACATAAAGGAGTCGACAGCTCGATAAGAGACTTCAAGACAGCGGAGGAAAGCCCTCGACGCAGCCTAGAAAGTTTGAGACAGAAGAGTGTTTGAGAACGAGGAGCAAACCAGTCGAAAGAACTTAGAAAGTTAAATCAACTTCTCGCAAGAGATGAGAGAATTTGACAAACAGGAATCAGGAAATGGTGAGAACGAAACGAGCAAAGCATATTGAAGGGACTCGGAAATTTGAAGAGCAGGATCAATCCGCCCAACAGACCAAAGAGATCACAGAAGTTGATAAAGCGGGGACATTGACTGAGAATCAAAAGCAAACGGCTCGACAAGGATAGACAATTTGAGCAGGAGGAGCGAAACGGTGCAAAGAGCTCAGATAGTTCGGGAACAAGGAGAACGCCATTGAGAGAAGGGAGAGAATAAACCATGTAGAGATTTGACTAACAGAAAAATCCGCCGAAACAAGCAAGGGAGCTTGAGTAGACAGAGAGCATTCGTAAACGACCGCTGTATCTGAGCAGGAGGAACACGAATCATTCGAACAAACACTCATGATTCGGGAAAGCATGAAGCCGCCCGGAACAGACTACCAAGTTTAAGAGTCTGATGGCATAGTCCGAGGCTTTTCTTTCTTGTCTTTTGTGATCTGTCTGTTCTGTGTTTTGTGATGCTCTTGCAATGCATGTGATTGGTTGACCTTCGATCTGTGATTGGTTTGTGCTCGGTTGCTACAAATTTTATTGTGTTTGTTTCGTTTCGTCTACCAACCACAACTGATGCGACTCGGGCTGCGATCGGTGCTTTATTGTGAAAATGTGTGATCGGGGCTGGAGTAGGCCCGTGAATGGGGCGGCGCCAAAATCCGTGATCGGGACTACGTCTGGCTACCTGGCTCCGAGGATCACACTTCGATCACAACCGAGGTAACAGGTCAAGGAGCACTCTCAATCACAACATGCGCGGCCCATGCTTGCGAGGATCCCTCATCGATCATGGGCGCAAAAATGCACAGTTGCTACGATCACACATTTTCGTCAGCAATAACCAACGTATCCAGGCAAATCGAAGATATACATGTGAGAACCTTTCAGTAAAGGCAGCATCTGGCTCGGGCACTGCAAGCATGCTGGAATGCAAAGATATTTAGCGCACGGGCTCTTTTCAACCTTGCAGTCTTGTTCTGCTTCAGATGCCTCTCCTGAGAAGCCGGCGATGACGCCCTTCAACGAGGCACTCTCGAGGAACAAAATTAAAGGTTTTCGCAGTAAGCTGGACTTGACCGGTGCACAGTTCCTTGTAGCTCATGTGAGTGGGTTGCCTGTCCGGGGTTGTCCCTTTCAGCGTGCA
This sequence comes from Symbiodinium sp. clade A Y106, assembly GCA_003297005.1. Taxonomy (NCBI): domain Eukaryota; class Dinophyceae; order Suessiales; family Symbiodiniaceae; genus Symbiodinium; species Symbiodinium sp. clade A. The sequence goes on along the minus strand of BGNK01001382.1, from coordinate 69,719 downwards.
TCCAATCCGACCGTGGAAGGCTGCGAGATTGGGGGTTAGGACTTGCAGGGGGTAACTTAAGTTTTCGGCTCCACAGGCCGCCGTGAGAAGCTAAGGCCACGATAAATTCCAGGATTCTCACCAATGGTCTGCGAACCACTATCAAAGTCCAAGGCACAGAAAGAACACACGGAGTGCGGAATGCAGAAGCGAGCCTCGAAGCACGCATGATATCGCGGCAGAGGCATTCTGTAATATGCAAGGTGCCCCCGCCGCGGTTCGATGATGCCGCCGGACGCGGGGGAAGGGCGGTGGGCAGGGGAAGCAGACTGTTTCTGTGTTGGCATATCTTCAGTTTGTGACTTACGCCCTTAGGCTTTGGCTGCGGCCGAGGTGATCGCGACAAAGTGTGAAGAAACCATGTAAGTCGGCTCGACAGGACCCGGTCCTCTCCGTGAAGAAAGCTCCGCGACAGCACACAGGGGTCGTTGATGGCTGTTTCTGCGCAGCATTCCTCAGATGGCGGGTTCAGCCCTTTAGGTCTGCAAACTCTATTAACATAAACGGCTTGTGCCCTGGAGCCATGGGCCATGAAGAAAAGAAAGCTTCATCCTTTCGTGTCTGTTGAACTGCTCAGGGATGGAACTAAGATGCCTGGTGAATCGTGGTGAGGAGTCAATCTAAAGAGAGCTGCAGGCTGCAGGGGATTTCAGATACTCCGTAACAAAAGCCTCGACACAGGGCAGATGCTTGTTCCGGCTGTTAATGAGTCGTAGTACGCTGCATTTGCCTCACCAGCTCATTGAGTTCATCGCATGCCTGCCTTTTGTTCGCTGTGGATCTGTTGAGGCTACGACCCCTTCGGCTAGAGCTGAGATGCGAACACAGCTAGGCGACAAAATGATGTCGCACCGTGGGAGACACCCGATCTTGATTTTGTCGGAGCTGTCGCTGCAAAGTTCATCAAAGTTCTGCTCGAACCCGTGCCTTAGTCCCAAGTGCCAGGTACACGAGCTCCTGTGATGTGTGGGCTTGCGGCGTCATTCTGTGCTCCGGGGTCCGGAAGAGGATTAGGAATTGTGCTGCTTTGTCCTCCACTGTCCTCCCAAATTGGATGGCGCAGTAAAGCAATGTGAATCCCAAAGGCAACCTATGGCAATGTCTATGTCTGCAAGGTTGCTCACATCTTCTGACATATCGTCTTAGGCCACCTCAACCAAGTTGACACCCATGCCGCATTTGGTTACGTATATCCTGCAGAATTGGAGAGCTGGAGTCCGGTTTGCATGCCATCGAAGCCGGAATTGAAAGGCTCCTTTCCAAACTCCCCGTGCGTAACAGGCCGGCATAATGCGATAGGCAGAGGATGGCCTGGGGCCCGCCCATCGCTATGTCGTCTTTACCACTACGTATGCCTCGAAAACGCACGAGGTACAACCTCATGAGCGGCGGAATTCCCTTTGGCACAGAAGAAGAGGCAGGGTTTTCTGTCGATGAGGCAAGTGTAGACTCGAAAGAGGCTGCAAACAATCATGTTGAAAGCCTTCTGCGATGTCCCTCAGCCTTAAACCATGTCTTCAGACCTTCGCGTGCAGATCAAAGCAGTGCGCATTCCTCTCGGCAAGCAGTGGTGCGACGCGTCCCAGGATGCTTGCTGGTGCAGTTGTGGGTCCGTGAAAACCGTATGCAGCTGTCGCGGCCAGCTGCTTAAACACCTAGCATGGGTCTTGAATTTCGGGATAGTTTTTGCTTTGCCTCCGGACCTTGAAGAAAGAAGTTCCGAGAAAGTATGTTAGTGTAAAGGACCATCCTGGCGGATCTCAAAAAGACATCCTATCCTGGACCTTGCGACCTGACCGCCGCCAGGAGGTTGTTGGCTTCCTCAAGAAGCTGCTCTCCAGACCTGCTCACCGTCCACCAGCCAAGCTGGCACTCCAGGATCAAACGGGGGTTGCAGAAAATGAGGGACCATCTGGACCCTACCCCTGAGCAAGTAAGCCTTACTTCAAGAGTAAGAAGCGTCAAAGTCGCTTCGGTGGATTGGGGTTGCCGCGTGCCTCTAAACGCCCGAGGAGACACCGGGGTGGGTTTCTTTCCCAGCGTTTGCCTGGCGCCAGTCTCACAGGCTGAGAGCATCAGGAAGCCCGTGCCGAATTGTGGTGCAGGGTTTCTTCAGCCGCACAACGGTCTCGAGGCACATGTACATGACCACCTCACCTCAAACAACTGCCAAGGACCCTGCCCCGTCACAAAGCCAATGGCCAGAGGTAGGGCCACAGGAAAGACGCGTCAAGATGTCCAGAACGACGAACACACCCCGAACTCGAAGTCGTCTGGACTTGAATGTGTAATTCGACGTCGCAAGTAGATGGACGGAGTGAGCGTTCTGCACCGAATCGTCGCACTCGCTGCTATTGAGTAATGCCGTTCCAACGTGCCGTGCTACTGCATAATTCTGCCGGCAGCTGGAACCAGCTGCTGGAAGGCATGATATTGCTCATTGAGACAAATCCCTCGAATTGTCAGGGGTGGGCAAGATGGCTCATGTTTTTGCTTTTCTCACGATGTGTGTAGCTGACAACTTACATGTTAATGGTGCAGCATCTCGTTGTTGTGCTACTTTGTAAGTTCATCCAGCCACACTCAAAAGTTGCAGAATGTTGCATGCTTGTGTGCATGTCTACAATACCGGCCAATCAGCGCATGCAGTTGCAATCCCTGCAAACCTCCCTGCAAAGACTAGTCAACATTCAGGCAGTAGGCGGATCTTGTGATGCAAGCACAATCTTCAGGCATGTTCTTCTCTGGACAGAAGATCCTGCCGCTTCTTTCTGCTCATTTGCGCAAGCTTTCGACCATGTGCTGCAGCAAGTTGCAAGACGTGCAGTGCAGATTGCGTGCAGGATCCTTTCTTTCAGAAACACCTTCCAAAGCCCGAGATGCCAACGCTGCGCCATGGTCCTCAGCATCAGAGCTTGATCACTGGAGCGATGTGCTTTGTGAAGTTTGATTCGGTCTAGCTGCGCAGCTGAGCTATATATACGGAGGGCAAAGCAAGAAGATGCGCTCGTGTGCGTGCGCAGTTCTGGCATTGCCTGAGGTTTCGGTCTGCTTGATGATTTACGCACTTTCCGGAGTCAGAACAAGCTGAAGTACGCCGGCCACCATTTCTTCAGCTAGAATGCAATGTGGGTTTTTTCGAGCACCCATTCTTTGCGCTCTGTGTGTTAGCCCAAGACATCTCAGCACGCAATTGATGGAGACAAGACCACTAAGGTGTTCGTAAATGTTTGATGTTTAGTCAGCAGCCGAAGCGACTCTTCATGGTAGGAGTGCAGAATATAGAGTAGGGCTGCGCCAGTTCGCTGACGGCAGGCGATCTTCGCTCACAACAATCGCCAGTATGCTTGCCGAGGACAGTGATGTGTTCGTCGTCAAGCTTTTTCTCAGTTTTCAAAGAGTTGTGGTAGCGACGATGCCCTGCTCCGGGGTTATTCTTGTCCCGTGGCTTTCACCCGCATGCAGTGAGTTCCTACGGTCAATGGATCTGCGAAGAAATCAGGCCGGCATGGCTGGACCTCAACTCAGTAGATGAACACATCGTGTACGAATGGACAAGTGGAAGGATGTAGGAAGACTGAGCACCCATCGTGTAGTTTTGCAAGATCGAGTTAGGATACATGTTTACGGCAGAGGTATCCTGCATCGATCTTTGATCAGGCTTGGCTGGAAGTGAATGCCTAGCTTGACGCACCCAGGCCCAATGTAAATTTCCAGAACTGATGGAGAGGGCAACTCCTTGAGCGCACCCTCCTCCAAAACTTCATGCTGAACTCCTGTGTTTGCATCTATGTCAGCCGTGTTAGTGCAGGAACATGTACAAGCAGCTCGAGACATGTTTGTGGCAGCCCCTGTTCGAGTGTATGTCGAGAGTTGCTGCGGCACTGCCGAGGGCAATGGGTGTCATAAGCTTCTTGATACTTACTTCGGATGGAGGTTGCTTGTCTTCGCGTAGGCACATGTGCCGGAGCCACAGAACGACCGGTTAATTTACAGGTCAGGGCGAGGGGATACTCAAGGAGTTGTTTTGCGTTATTTGCATGTAAAGCTGGAGGGCAGGAGCCTCATATTTGGGTAGCGGGTCAGATTGGCCTAGACTGTGCTTCCGCTTATCTTTCCGAAATATGCGTTACGAAGCTTGTTTCCCAGGTTTCAAAAAGCGCAGGGATAAACATGCACCATATGCTCTTAGCATTTCTGAAGCCGCGCTCTGAGATCTCTATGGACACTGACGGCGACGGGCTCCTGTGCGTAGCAGAGGCGCGAGACAGTACTGGCTTGACATGAGAACTAGCATGCTTTCTCATCCCAAAACTGTAGCTGCACTGTAGCTGCAACAGCCAGGTGACTGGCCCTCTGTTTACTATGGGTGCTGTGGTTCTTAAACAAATTGCAGCCTTCCGTAGGTGGAGAAGCGGCTCAGAAAGCAGCAACTTGGCCAAAGCTTCCATTGAAAGGACGTGAGTAGAGTCTGGTCACGTGCACTGTATTTGAGGCGAGAGCAGGGTATCTTGGAGAAGGACCGATCTCACGGGGTTGAGCTTCAGGAAGCTGTGAATCGGCTGGGGTTCTGAAATGGCTGAGCGGGTCCATGACAAGACCCCTCTGACCGCTTTGCACGGAGGATGTCACGCGACGAGAAGTGGAGAGCCGCTGGGAAGGAACCTGCCGGAAGCATTTGCGGAACCTGCCCGGCGTTTGAACCTTCTTGCCTCCTGATGCCTCCTGCAAGAGTGGACACCACAAAGCCAACGCCTAGTCTTTCTGAGGAGATACTATCTGCACTATGAATACAGGCGAGAAAGCAAAATCCAAAAATCCAAAGCCCAGCCCTGCACCGAGCAGCAATGGACCAAGGGATCTTCCGAGACTTTGACTCCAGCTTGGCGGGTTCCTCTAAGGCCCGGGGCCCGGGTTTGGCTTCCTGTGAAAAGCACCTGGGGACCTTCGGAATATTGGTAGGCTTAGGGGTACACTTTGGTTCATGATTCCTGCAGTGTGAGACCTTTTAACTCAGACAAACTTTATCATTGAAATCTCTCCGCTGGTAGTCCTTCAACGCGTGATGTTTAGGCGTTTTCGGCGGCTCCTACACAGGGCGTCTGGAGTGCATGCGAACACTCGATTCTTGTTCTGCGGAACGATGTGAAGGAGGGCGGTTCATTCTAGTATGAGGTACTCGCAGGTGCGACGAAACTAGTAAGCCGACTACTACATGATTCTTTCGTTAACGGTTAAAGGGCACACAGCTCCGTGCATCACAAGCAGCGCCACAGTCAGTGGAGCACGGCAAACCAATGCGTAACTTGAAGCCTCAAAGCGGATGTTTGCGAAAGATCGATGAAGCGCATAGCCCGAGGCTAGGATGCTTTGTTTTGCCTCCTTGTGCGATAATTCATTCTCATGTCTAGGACTCAGATCAGATTTGAGTCGAGAGTTTCGCAGGATTTCACCTACACGGAGTTCCTGGCGGCGACGTTCAACAGGCCACGCTGTCCGTGGAGCGTGTCCATTGATTTGGTGTATTCTGGGTTCCAGCATGGGAGTCAGTCCAAACCAAGCTTCACAATTCTCGTGCATGGTGTCATTTCCGCAGAAGTGGTCCGCCCTAGAAATCCCTTCTGGGAAAGACATACGCGAATGCAAAAGCCTGCAAATGCATATTCCAGATTTAGCGCATGGACAGCTCAACCGCTTTGCGTTTCAACGTTCCCTTCCGGGCAGCACAGCTTCCGACAATCCCTAGGCCCTAAGTGCCTCTGCGTAGTTGGATGTTTTTGGAAATCCTTGCATGCCCGCGAAGCTGCTACATGCCTGCTCACTCGGATGTTTGCTGGCCCATTTTCCCACATTTTCTAGACTCCTGTCCCATCTCAATCACTCTTTTCTTGCTTCAGCAGTAGCGGTTTCGAGCCAGCAATCTCTACTACTGACAGCTTGTGGTCGCGTGCCGCCGCAATGAGACAGTTGGCTCAGCTCTGGCGGTCAGGGTCCAGGATTCCTGGAAGGGTGAGTTTTGGAGAACTGTTGTTTTGGATCCTGCAGTCAGAAGCCCTGTACGAGACAAGATGTACAAATCAGCGTGATCAGTGATCAGCGCAATCTTCGAGACAGGAAACCCACACGCTACAATTACACTGAGAAGCACTGTCTTTTCCAGCTGAGTCAATGCCAGGAAAGCATGCCTCACGGACGCCGTGGTACAGGAAGCCTTCAAGATTTTGGACAAGAACAATGCCAGAACCCAAGGTGTTCCACAAAGGTCAGCATCGTGTGCCTGTTACAGCCGCTCCTGGCCTTTCAACTGAAACTGTCAATCTTTTGGGGCACACAAAGCGCCAGCATGCAACTGCCACAAGCCTCAAGGCAGCAGACTTGCGCAAGATTAAACAAAGCTGGTAACGGCTTGTAAGCCGTCGTGGAGTCGCATCGGACCGATCTTGTCCAAGGACGGCTCCATTGACTTGGATGAACTCTCTTCCGGCCGCACGCAACGGGCCCAGCCAAAAAGCTTGCGGGTGGCGTGACGTGTTCAGTCCCTCCAGTGCAGTTACCCACCCGTTTCAAGCGGCCTGCAGCTGCCGAAATGCTCCCATCCTTCGTCTGAAGACCTGCCTGCAGAAGCCGAGTGTCCCACCTGCGCATCTATTTGCCTGTGACGGAGATTCTGCCAGGATTGTTACGGGGAGGGTTTGAACTTCTTTCCGATTGGTGGAAAAACACCCCAACAGGCTGGGCCACATTCCCATTGAGGAGCTTCAGCAGATACTGGAGGAGACCTGATTCTCACCCTCCCACTTCCCCTCGGTGAGCCTGATACTTCGCTCCCCCTGAAAGGACATGGACCAGAACGGCGACAAGCAGATAGATCTCCAGGAATTTAAGGACCGGAGTCTCTGCATTGACAATCCCCTACATTTTTAGAACGGGATTCTGTAACGCCATGTCCAGGCTGCAAAGATATCGCCGAGGCTAGTCTACCGGGAGGTTGCGGTGACTTTTGGACTTTTGTATAGGGTTTGCCACAAACCAATCGGCTTGTTGTGTTTTAGCTTCTGCAATGTCCTCGAAACAATACGGAGGCCCCATACCTACTTGAGGCCACCGGCCCACTTCGTTCGAGTGTTGGCTCTTGTCGTGTATCACCGGTAGTACATTGCAAGTCTTTGAGGTACACTGGTCAGCTAGAGTCGGCGTGCAAGTCCTCAGTCTTGTCTTGCTTGCTGTGTACTAGCTTATCAAGTCTGCATTGAGACATGATGCCGCACCACGAACTGCACTACTGACTCTGCTGTCGGTTGAAGGAGATGCTGTGGAACACAGATCTAACGTGACTGGGTTGCAGCAATTTTCCCGTGCAGAGGAAGCCTCGCTGCATGTGCTGTGACCAACGTTTGTCGCCCAGGCGTGCAAATACCACGGCATCATTGAAGACACTTACTGCCAGCGAGGAATGCCCTGCCTTTTGAGAAGAGCCCTCGACAATCAAACCCTGCTGCAGTGAAGTCCGGTGCAAATCAGTTATTGCCCTCGCGAACCGTCCAATGTCTGACACATTCCATCGTGGAGGCGCTCGCACTCTGTGCGAACGAGGGCACCAACAATGTCAGCACTTAAGTCGAAGGCAGGATGTGTTCCTTTGGTTTGGTTATTCGCAAGATTGAGGGGTAAGGCTGGAGGCATCAAGGAGGTATCAGGCCGCGGATGCAACACAAAGCAGTTTCACAACAGCAGCGAGGAAGCATTGGCCGCTGCAAGGTCTCCAGCCTGGCGAGATGATCTCTTTGGCGTCGACTCGTTTTCAATTTCCTTTCCCTGCATCTTGGCTCAACTCCTGAGTCATTATCTGCGCGTGCCCGCTGCGAGGGGACACCTTCACACCTTTGTGAGTTACCGACACGTAGGAGCTGCGTGCAATTCGGAGGCAATACCATTCGGCCGGAGCCCTTATCTCAGGCCAATGACATCGGAAGGAAGAGTGAAACGCTGGGCCCTTTAGCTGCTTCAGCCTGGCCCTCCTTTCTGCCAGAAACCGCCGAGATGTTCTGCGCAGGATTTTCCCAAGCTCGTACGGTGGTTCGGGTGACAAAGCAAAGATGTCCAACATTGGCTAGTGTGAGAGATGCAGAGCCGCGTAGGCCCATCAGAGAGACTTGGCCTCCTGTTGTACGTGGTGCCAGTACTGAGACCGGCCTCTAACCAGGACTCCGCACCATGGTCTACTCGAACTCCAAATCCTCGGACGCACCAGCGAGCTTGAAACGAAAGCATGATGTCAGCCCCGCAGCTGTGTAGTTTCCTGTTTGGGCTGCCTCGATGTTCCATCGCACAGGTGATGTTTGGAAGAGTGTCCATCAACATCCTCAGCCTTCAGCCACAAACGGAAGCAGAGGGCGGTGCATCTAGATGGTATCTACCTACGAGTACTGCTTTATCCCTATCAGGAATAAGTTCAAGCTTTTGGAGGACGCTCTTCTTCGGCGACACACCGGCGATAGTTTGAAGTGCAGCATCATCCCCGGTCCAGAGAACGTGATGGCTGTGAAACACCAGGTTTGGACGTAAGATTTTGCGACTGCCGAGCTCCCCCAACGTGGGACTCGAGAGAGGTTACCCAGCTGATTCTGTGCCATTGCGGAGCTCGAGATCACCTTGCTCGACGGGTACCCTCAGCAGACTTCGAAGGACGAAGGGCAGACACCCCCGAATGGCGGCTGTCTGCCCTTTCGCCGGAGAGTCTATAGCTGTACAGATTTCGGAGGGAAAGTGCGGTGCACAGAGAGAGTCTTGAGGCTTCAGGCCTGACCCGATCCGGAGAGCTCGCCGACCCTTCTGTAGCCGTTTCGTATCAGGCCAGATGATCAAGGATGGCCTCTTAACCGGTCATTACACACAGTGGGGCGTCTAGAAGGCACGTGGGAGTCAGCGTGATACACACTTTGGGGTTCTTACGTTTGAAAGTAAAAAAAGATTGGTCAGTGTACACCCGACGCATGCCCGAGGTGCAAGGGGAATATGAATAAGCGTTCGTACTCCTTTCTTTCCAGGATCGTTGCGGGCGCGTCATTGCACGGGGAAGCATTTTGGCTGTCGTGTCTGAATCCCGCTAGTAGACATGCAGAAAGCATTTGGTCGTGGTCCTGAATCCAGCCAGACATGTCATCTGTGAATCCGCCAATACGGCGGGGGAAGCATCTTGGATGCGGCGTCCTGAATCTTGTGATACTAGTAAATGACATGTGGTGAAGTGTCATGTCGAACAGCAATGCACCTTCTGATGGAAAGGCAAGACCGTCAATGAAGCACGTTTTGAGGAAATGCCCAGCAAGGTGGCAGCAGCAAGCAATATTCTTATCCCATGTAGTACCCATGTAGGTCAAAAAAGGGTGTCCAGCGTAAATGTGATAGCTGCTTCCTCATTTCTCTACCACAAGTGACTCTTTGCTACCCATTGGACATCAGTTGCTTGCTCACGTACTTGCTTGCATACTCGCTTCGTACAATACTTACTGTAAGTAGTGCTCCCGTAGTCCCCAAGACAGAGTGAATGTTTGCTTAGCACTCAATGCTTACATTCTAATGCATTTCTGTGTTACAAACTTGTTTTTATATTACATCTGCTTGGTATCTATTTCTTGGGCAACATTGCACGACATAATTGTGTCTGGGTACCATGTTAACAATTATGACCTGGATTTTGTTTTTGAGTTATGGTGCTATGCTCGTTTCATGTTGTTTTTACACTATGTACAGGCAATCTACCGGTAAATGCATAAGCTCCAAGTTTTCCGGATGTTCAGTGACATTCACCACAAGTAAAGGTTCAGGCAACTAAATTGGAACGCACGTCTGGTTAAAACTCCATATCAAGATCAACCCAATCAGCCGCCGTGACTGATATTGAACCGATGGTAGGAGACTACTCAGTGCAAGTCAAACAGCGCTTCTGTAACAGCTAGTCCGATATACAAGTCAGTTACATGACCATTTCACGAAGGTGTAAAGTTACCCAAATACTAGATCTTGAGATTCTTGACATGTTTGTCTCAGCCCTGAAGTAGTGACGATGACTCGCATGTTTCGTACTTACCGCATCTCCCTCTTCATAAAGTAAATAGTACTCAACATCCCCAAATTGAGTTAATGCTTGAACACGATACCTATAAGGTTTCATATCTTCAATGACTATTTACGTAGTTGATATTGCTATAATGCTTAACTGTCGAACATGTATCAATGTATCGATCATGGCTAGCGTTGTATCAGGCTCAATGAATATTCGTTTAATGAAACAGTAGGTGAGATCCAGCTTCATGCTAGGAGAGAACTAATTAGAAGATTAGTGCTCAAATTTGTAGTGGATTACGCTTTATACAGTGTGGTTCAACATGTACTAGATATACTAAACATTGGATGGGCGTCAACACATAGAGACCAAGCATCCGTGCCCCTGCAGAATATATGTAAGAGCATTGACTACATGTCAGGCATTAAGTAACACTGCATCCAGGTACTAGCAATAGATACTACATGGAATACTTCTTGGCTGTGTACTCAGTTTGTATATGCATACATATTTCTGGAGTGTGTAACGGAATGTTTCTCCAGTGAAATACATATATATATATATATATATTTATGTATATATGTGTGTGTACATAGATGATGTGACATATGTCTGTAATCTGCTAGTTGAAAATCTTCAAAACATAGTTCGTTAGATACATGAGGCAGTCGCTCAGCTATGATTGGGCATCAACTGGTTGTTGAATCTAACGGAAGATCAAACAAACACATCGACAATATTCTTCAGTGTCAGATATTATCTTACAGTGATATCTGCACGATGATTTGACATTCTGCGATGGGTTGAATCCTTATGCTGCCTTGGATAAATCTCCAAATTGAAAGCCGCTTCCCATCTACCACAGTCTGTCCTTTGCAACCCCTCGTGTGCATGCAGCTCCGCACGGGGAAACCAACGACTGGGATGTGCGCATATGGACGATAGAACCCAAAACCAAAAACAACATGAACAAAAGAGACACAAAACAGCAGTTGTTTTCCAGCAGACTAGTCTCCCAGGTTTTTTGTTTTGTGTAGTTCTGTGTGTGTTTTCAACAACAGCAATCGTGCAACGATCTGTAATATGTTCTGTGACAGAAGGTTGGGAGCCAACAGGGTTTCCCGCCCTGCAACATTTATGGGGAAGCATATGGGAATTGGTCCCCTGCTCCTCCCGGTCATTTCTTGTTTGTCTTTGCGTGGTGTTTACTTCCTCCTTGTTGCAGACTCAGTACTGTACTTGCCGCAGATCACAATCTCAGCTTCGGAGTTGAGAGGGTTGTCTCCAGACCATATGTAGGTTTTGAAATGCTGACAGGAAAGAAGCCCATGCATAGAAGTTACTCAAGCAGGGTAAGTGAAAGCGAGCTCCCATTCGACAGATGACAACATTGCAAAGGAGGGGTCTGTGATGGCCCGGTCGACAATCCGCTGTCTGCTCGAATCCAACCAATACCACCGCTTGTGTTTCCGGGCTAGATATCACCTGAAGTGGCCCCTCCTACCGCAAGAGAGACCTACCGACAGCAAGGGCTGCGCCTCGTCCAGAAAATTAGCGCGCGTGCATCTCCAGGCTTGGCAGCCATGCTCATCCCTGCTGCATTGCTGTGTGCAGGGCCGCACCATCTTGGGAAAGATCTTGTTCTGGAAAAGAGAGGCCGCCAGGGTGCAGAATTCCTAGCACTGACAGCCTATGCTTGTGCGAATTCTTGCCGCTAAGCTGGTATAGCGGTATTACCGATGGATTGACGCAGGATGCAAGGGCGCTTTGCCATAATCCGGGAAGTTCACGCAGTGAGTCTGAGTGCTTATCAACAGAAGTTCTTTTCAGAAGGCTGTTTTGGATACATGTCATGTCCGACCAGACGGCAAGAGATAAAATTTGCGCACCGATTGCAATCGCCCCAAGCACCAAGGCTCCAACATGATCTGCACGAGTTGGCCTAGCAGGGCCGAGCCCATATCGGCCAAAGCTCAGAGACTAAAGAGCACACGGCTAGCCGCCAAATCCCGCCCCAATAGCCATCAGGCTAACCACATACTTCCCCTTGCATGGTTTTCTTTCCGGGCAGGCTGGCCGCTTCGTATTGCGCATGGGCGCACATGCCAGCAAAGGCTGGATGGAGGCTCCATCAATATCCAGTCCTGACATGTTCCCTTATAACTGCTTGGGTTTCCTTCGTCTGTCGGACATGTTCTCCAGCTTTGCGCAGAGCCTGGAATCTGCAGGCACTAATGGTGGCCGGGGCGGCGTTCTCCTTCCTTGTTCTGGTGGTCTTGCTGGGCATGTGCCATGCTGAGACATGTCAGTTCACAGAGCAGGGGTCGTCCCTGACCTGCAGACGGCACAACACCTTGTATCGAAGTGCTTGATCCGCCAAAGGCAAGACGCGAGTCCCACGCAACGGCTGACTCAACGCCGAATACTCGTCTGAGGTGTCTCATCACCTGCTGCAATGCTCTGTTCAGCGACGAGGAGCCAGACGTCGCTGCAGCTGCAGCCAAGGCAAACCCGAGAGAATGCTGGCAGCCACATTTAATTTGGTTACCATTGTCGCTGGAATTAAAGGAATCTTCGAAGATCCACTTTGTCTTTCTTACTCACGCCCCATTCCATGTAATTATGCTAGAGCCCCTTAGACACATGAGGAACCCATCATCATGTGTGTCCTTTGCTTTGAGTAGCGCAGGGCCCTGTGGTGCTCAAAGGCCTTCCCAGGAACTCATGCCTGGTGGAGATAAGGAAAAGGCTCGTGACCTGACGAACTTCAGTTGCTCCGCTGTTGCATTCCTGTCCTAGCCCTAGCCGCCACCCGGAGTATGGCGCAGGAAACGCCAAGCATCACTTAGCAACCACAGCCCCGCCCTGTGCGAATCAATGCGCAGTTGAAGAAGCGCCAGTGATTGGGATCGGGCATGCAGAGTGAGCGGGCTGGCCCGTATTATTGGTGGGGTATGCTGAGCCGAGCAGCGTGAACTGAGATGCCCCTTCCTTGCGTCCTGGCAGAAAGCTATCCAATGGGTATTGCTTTGTCATGCTTCCGTTGCCGGGGACCGGACGAACCTAGCTTGCGCAATATGTCACCAATCCTAGGAGGCAGCCGCCATTTGGATGATGGGTATGCCTATCAGGCTGCAGCCTGTCTTGATAGGCAGAGGTTACACTACGCATCGCATAGGGCACCAGTCAGAAAGCCTTGCTCAACAACTGGGCATGTGTCGCAAGAAAGACAGCAGTCTTCTTTTGCCAATGTTCGGATCCGTCTCTTGGATAGAGAGTCAGATGCTCCCCCAAATTTTCAATAATTAGCAGCGACCGCAGAGTCCCGCCCTCGTCTATTGGATCCCACGTCCCAGAGCAGGTGGATGCTGAATGCGCAGCTAGCAAAGCGTGCCGGCCAAAGCCTCTCGGCGCAGGCTTCCTCATGTAGATGCCGAGAATCAGACAAAGCCCCATGACGATCTAACAAGTAGTTTGATCGAAGCTGAAGCACCTGCGACTGCAACACTAGCCCGGCAGCAAAGAATAGTGTTGCACATGTTTCTCTTATATGGACAAACTTAAAGACATAGATACTCGAACGAGTCTCGGACGTCTCTGATTCCCAGCTGCCATGGCGATCGCCGAGCTCGATGCCAGACGCGAGGCACCAGTAATTGGCGAACGACATAGCACGAGAAGCTCAGGTATTGCAGAGGTTGCAGATTGCAGACCAATAAGGACCTCCCGAAAAGAACCTCAGCAACTACTCTGAAGCCCCCCCCATATTTGTTTCCTTCTTAGCGCTTCGAAGCCAAAGTTCTTCCGCGCGCGGCGCTCTGGGATGCTGAACATGATTCCGGAAGTTCCGGGCAGCCGGATGAGGTATTGGTTTGTGTTGCGAAGGGCAAAGATCGGTAGCCCAGTTTTGCTCTGTCAGACTCTACTCGTATGAAGAGCACTGTAAGATGAGTTCAATCCTGGGCGAGGCGGATTGCCGGCAAGTTTGGCATGTTGGCGGTTGTGTGAACGTGTAGTGTAGGCTGTCGTTTAGAGCTTTTCCTTGTTCAGTGTTCATCATCCGCTCGTCGTCCGAAGAAGGAAAACTTGGCGATTCCTGCGTCCGAGCCTGGAATTCGTTTGCCCGCGGATCGTGGACACGGACAGAAACAGAACAAGAATAAGAATAAGAACGAAGCGCCGCAAGACCACCGCAACAGCCACCACCACCACCACCGCCGCCACCACCACTTCCACAAACAGCAGCAGCAGCAGCAGCAACACAACCACCACACATCCAACTCAAATGATGCACATCATATGTGTACGGGTAGTTGCCAAATTCATGCATGTGCTCAAGCGAAAAGTCAGAAGAAGTGATTACATCACAATTGCTGTTGACATCGTCCTTATTGCGAGTGTATTCCGGTCTCTGAGGGAAGGCAGAGCTCTTGTCTCTCTCACTCACTCTCTCTCTCTCTCTATCTCGCTCTCGTTTTCTAAACATAAACATATTGTTTGTATATATATATATATATATTATAACAAATTCGATCCTCATCTTCCTGATGTGACTTGCTTGCATTTCTGTTACCGTGCACTTTTCTTGCAGCACTGTTCGTATTTGTCATGTTGACCCTCTATCTGCCACATTTGATCATTGCCGTGAGCGAGAGGGTTCGCTCAATGACGCTTCCCTTGTCCTGGGCGTGTATTCAGCGGTTATGATGGGCCACTCTCGAAGCCTGCAATACGAGCTGCCATATCATGGCGAGGCACTTCGCGCGCTGCGCTGTCGCACTGGCCACGCTCTGGAGCTTGCCCCTGGACCGAAATTGAGATGAGCACCTGCCTTTAGACAAAGCAAGAGTTGCAGGTCAGCTGCGACATCGGCACGCAGCTCTGTGACAGGCTACTGTATGTGGAGCGTTTCGAAACAGTTCCAAATCACCCCAGTGAATGGTTTCTCTGGCATGGCGGGGGTTGGCAGAAATGCAGGATGATGGATTTTGCCCTTTCAGGCAGACTATCATGACTATGCAAACTATTCTCAAATTAGGCTTTGATGGAAGCCCTAGTCCGACTGGAACATGCTAAGTTCGTGAAGCGGCAATCCTAGACATGTCTTGGAGGAGCTCTGCAGTTGGAGTCGTAATTTCGACAACTTCGGCGTACGTGAGAAGCTCTCTGCGTCTAGTTTCAAAACTACAGGAAGTAGAGATCTTGGGTGGTAGTTTACGGAGATCGGGGTGATACACGGGGTTTGCAGTTCACGTGGCAGGTGTCAACGGCGCATCGACTGCAGCTTCACATACCGCTGCAGGAGCAGCCCATTAGGAATTCGAGCAATTGCTGTCTCGAAGTTTCAACAGCAGAGCCCCCTGCATCATGGCTCCTCACATGCATGATCCTCGCACTTCCGCAGCTCACTGGCTCGGGGTTTCAATGGCTCCTTGTGGCACATCAGTCTGAGCGGGGTGACGGGCAGAGTACGGAATGGCGAAGGTTGCCGTCATCGTCGGCGCAGCATCCAAGCACGACAAGGCCGGAGTTAGCACGCAGTAGTGCTTGCAGGGTCTCGATCTGATCTTGGCGGCAACGTTTGGTGCACCCCTTGTGAAGTCTAACGGGCCTAAAGGTTGGTTGAAGTGAGTTGGGCCGTTGCCCCCAAAAGACTATAAGCTCCAGGGTACGAGGGACGAGTTCTGATTCGCACTGCCTGGTCGTGCTTGTCGCCAGCCTTGCGAACCGAAATTAAGCTTGATGCATATTGGCAGTACTGGTAGAGACATCCAACACATTCGGAACTTGCAAAGCGTGCATCGCAGCTCCATACATGGGTTTGCGGTCAGGACGGCGCGGACACGGAGCTGCCACCGGCAAGCCGTTGGGGCTTGGGAGGCGCCCTCTGCCTTCGCTTCGCAAAGGCCATCTCACGGGCCGAGGTCTCATACTGTAGATCCGGACGGTTTCTTTCCGCGCTTCGGCAAATGTTTCGTCATAATCAGGTTGATGGTTCAGCTTTCAGACTGGAGCTTCCCTTAGAAAACAGTGAAGCATGGAAGTGCAACTCACAGACAGTCTCCGAGGAAGCCGGACCAAACTGAAAGGCCAGCATGTCCATGCTTGTGACTCTTAGCAAGAAAGTCTCGTTTCAGTAGAGGAGACATTTCAGCCTAGTGTGTCACGCATGACCCTCGTCCACCGTCCTTGAGTCTCGAAAGGGTGGCTTCCATGTTGCCCTCCTTGGGCGGCGAGTGCCTATCCTCGAAGGGGTTGCCAAAGAGGCCTGGCTGGACATCTTCAGCCTTCCAGGGGGCCTTGGCATTGCTGCATAGAGCTATTTGACAAGTTCACATTGCGACTCGACAGTTTGTTGCCCTTCTTTTTGCGGAACTGCTTCGAGCCGGACCTCCGTGAGTTCGGAGGTGCAAGCTGTTGGCGGCACAGCAACCTGCATCCAATGCGATGTGGAGGATGGGCAGGGCTTGAAACCTCTCCTCACGCATGGATCTTGCTCCGATGAAGCCGTTCTGAAGCCGGGAGAGGAGAACTTGGCATATCCACTGACATGTACAATAGAAGATGCATCAGGATGAATTACACATGCTCTTGCACGCGACAGGACAATGCGAGCGTAAAGGACGCCTTCGATTTGGCGAAATCGCTCGGCACGGTGGAAGTAGAGCCTCCGCAGCCAACAATGCAGACTTCTTCAAGCTATACATGGGTCGGAGTAGTATAATATATCACTGGCACGACTTTCAGGTGATCTACAACGTGGCACCCCCTTTCCCTCCGGGCTGCGACTTCACGAATCTACCTATGGCCGAGGACAGGCCTCATCTCATTGCGATGGCAGCTTGTGAACATGCCAGAGCATTCTCGATGGGGTCTCGGACTTGGAGAATACTCTGGCGCTTCACCCCGACCCCGGCTAAGCGCTGACTTCTGCCGCTGAGTCGGCTTCTCTCGTCAACATTCTTGCTTTACGACATGTTACATTCCACGTCGAAATCTGCAGCTCTCTGGCCTGTTTGCACCTGTTCCGGCCTTTGTTGTCTTTATTATTCGTCCTGTAGGAGGACTTAGTACTGTAGATTCGGCAGATATCTCAGGAGTTCTTAAGCCCCCGCCACAGATCTGTCCCGCCTCGAGCATTTGACTGATCTGTCTCTTGGTTGGCCTTGGCGTCCTTGGCTTTGCACCTGGGCAGGGTGTCTGGACTGCTGAGTCATTACTCCCACACAATTTAGTGCTAGTCTACGATGACTACGACCTGAAAGGCAACATAAGGCAACCTAAACTACAAAGCAGAATGTGCTCGCGTGCAGAAGCGTCGTGTAAGAGTTTGCAAGTCTTCGGAGATTACCCAACTGTTGTGTGAGGTTGTATTAGAGCCCCACATGAGTACACAAGGGCCGGCTCTCATCAGAAGCACTTCAGAAACCACGAGATTCTCAAGAACTCGTCTCCAAGAGTTCCACGTCCTTCTCAGCAGTCTGACGTCTGAGCGCAGGCCGTAGACCCGGAATATCTCACGAAAGCTTTCAATATTGGCGTCAGCGGATGTGCACCTCGGTTTGACAAGGGCTTTCAAGCTTGAATGCTTGCTCTGACCCGTGTTCACTTCAGACTCAGACCGTAGCTGCAGCCACTAAGGTCCGATGCATCCGAGAGATTGCGCCGGATATGTTGGAGTGCAGCCCTTGGACTACCTCATTGGGGGCAATTGCAAGACATCATAATTATCAGGCATCAATTTAAGTACAAACTGTCAACTTTGATTTCCAAACAAACAAGTTGCTACCGGTATGACGTGGATAGCTTGGGACGAGAGCTGCGTCTTCAATCTTGCGCCCGCCTGCAAAGCACGTCTGCAACATTGAACCCATCATGCACAGTGGTCAGACTTTGAACATGTAGAGCTGGCTGCCCCAATAAAGCTGCGGATTTACCCAAGCTAAGTTAAGTCTGCAGACCTGCGCCAATTCTGCTTAACAGAAAAGATAGCTAGGTAAATAGCGGTGAATTATATATTTATGTAACGATTATAGAGGTAAAATACTCACAGACTGTTTGTGTAACCCAAGACGGCAGAGTTCACCAGCATGTATCGCATATAATTATGCGATATTGTGTGGAAGGCCCGAGCTGGATGCACTAGTAAGTGCATCGAATACTTGAGTCGCTGGGGTGTCCGTTTGGCAGTTTGGTGGTGCCTCACACACAAGACGCGCGCGAAAGAGCAGTATCCCGCAGAAAGGCCATGACCCGAGCATACCGTTAAAACTAGCTAGCGTGTCGCCGCTGAAATAAATTCCCCATGAAGCTACGCATACCTATATACCCCATCAGGGGATTTTTCACTCTACATCATGGTTGATATAGGGATCCTTCTGCCCCCCATGATCTGAATCTGTTGCGGCTGTTGCCGGTCTTGGCAGTTTTCAGGACTTGTGCCTCCCGCGCGAAAAAGCACGGAAGGGATGCGAAAGCTGCGTGGAGGGGTCATCCCTGAAAAACGCAAATCGGATAACGCCAATGTATGATTGCGCTGCCCGAAGCGGCAGAGTTTCCCATGTCTGGCAGCCATGCTCGTAAGCACGTCTGCGTAGTCGAAGGCGGCAGAGCTGCAGATGCTCTTGATGATGATGGTGATGACGATGACGAAGATCCTGGTGAGGAGCTGGATGGGAATCATGTAAACGATGATGGTGGCGCTGGCGATGATAATCCCGATGATGATGGTGGTGGTGGTGATGGTGATGATTCATGCAGTGATGGTGATTTGGTGATTTTGATGATGACGATGATGATGGCAAGGATTGCCGCAGGTGTGGTCATGACGGCGACGAAACATCAGGTGTTTGCTTCGTAGGCCTGGTTGGCCAATCATAAGAGATTTGCCGCTTTGGGTTGCCCAGCCGTATACGTGAAACAGAATTGATATGACCTGCCACTTCCGATTCAAATCAGCACCGTCATCGTCACCAGCATCACCATCATCGTCATCACCATAATAGTCATCAGAGTCACATCACAGTAGTTTCATAATCTTCGTGGCTATTGTTTGTCGAAAGCGTCCTGCTCCTCGAAATCTTCTATTTGTTGCAAGCCTGCGAAATTCCGCACATCTCCTATTTTCCAGAATCACACTATGTGGAGGTTGTCGGAAACAGGTTCGAAAACCAAACTCGTCCAGCATGCTGCTGATAGCGTGTATAAATGTTGCAAGGGTGTTCAGACTTGAGAAACTCGTGCAGGCTGCAGGTCGAGGCTCTAGTCACCTCCGCACGCTGGAGGAGAGGCCACGGCACTATCCTCCTCAGTGGCGCAACGATGGCCATGCGTGGAGGACGATCGTTCAAGCTGCTATGCCGGCTTTGCAGCTTTCTTTGCCCGTCTCGTTGCACACCACGATGAAGAAGAGTGACGACCTTCAAAATGTCTGAGAGGACCGAAGTTTGCATGCATGGCCCCCATCAAGGCCGCACCCTTCGTTTAGGACTTAGACGGTCTAAGATCACCTCTGCCAGACATCGAACCACAGATGTCGTTCTCGATTCTGTGGAAGTCGAGCCTGCGATCGCTAGCCTGCGTTTGGCGTCAGGCAGCTCTGCGGTCCTTGGGCCAGGCCATGCACCTTGCTTCCCATTCCAGCTCCGAAAGTCATTCCCGGGCTAGTGTTGGAGGAGATTTGAGAGAAGTGCTGAGGTATCAGACCTATGCCCCGAAGGGCGTTCATGTGGCTCATGTCGTCATCGATGGAGTCATTGAGTCCCCGAACACCAAAGCCTGGGCTACAAAGGCTGGGGTTTGGGTGCATGTCATTGGTTGCCCTGAAGTTGGAGATTGGTCGTGATGCATCGGTTTAAACGACGCAGAGTGACACTGAACATCTCAGCATTGCATGCTTCTTCCAGCAAATTAGATCTTGCATCAACTGTTCCCACTCCAGTATCTTCGCCTTCGGCAGACGTACGAGGTCATGCTACAGGATCCGGCGGACTTGGCTGATGCCTTCTTCGCGCTGCATGAGCAGAAGCCGTCTGTTTGGTCTTATGCGCCTTGGATGCATCAAGGCTCACGTGCGGGTGTGCTCCAGCTGTATTCGCCTGCGCATCCGGCCATGCTACTGCTGCTTCCCCCAGGTCCTAGGAACGATGCTTGATTCGGCGAGGGTTTTCGGGAGCCGATTTCGTCCTCGAGTTCCGCTGCCAGGAGATTCAGCTGACGCCCTGCAGGGAGTCCGTGGGCATGCGCCTCTGAGCCGGAGACGCACCTGAGCGGAGCATCGACTCAGATCGAAGATCTTAATGCAGCGCTCGCTGGAATACCAGGGCCGCTCGAACCTCGCTCCATCAGCCACGCGGCCGAACAGCTGCGACATATCTTGGCTTCTGCTTTCGAAGAAAAACAAGCCTGTGCGACTTCTGGCGACTGTCTTCCGGCCTTCATGCAGGCACTGCATATGTTTACAGGCTCTCTACCAACCTACCACTCTCGCGTTCAGGAGTTGCGACTTCGACCTTTGCGAGCGATGCTTTTCCACAGCAAAGAAGGTGGGGCCGGGGCTTTAGCCCAGGATCTCGAGACAGTCTAGATTTGGAAGACACCATCATCGAGGCATCAGCTTAGATAGCGCAGTTTACATCAAGCATCTTCAGTTTTGCAGGCGTGAGTACTTAAGCATAGTTAAGCCCTATAAGCATAAGCAGCCATGCTGTTTTGCTCCGTCTCAGTCTCGGGGTCCGCTTCTTCAGGAGAAGTTCTGCCTCGAACCCTGGAAGCCCAGAAGCCGGCTTTTTGTCCCTGTGACATGTGGTGAGGCCTATTGGAGAGCGACACAGGAGGTTTCCGCCGCCTTTTGCCGCCTCTGGGGATTACTTGACATGTGGCCGATTCAGGTTGTCGGGATGGCGCCTGATCTCCGTGCCATGCGTAAGGTACTGCACACTCTTGGGAGAAGACACTCTGGCTTATGGGGGCGTATGGAGCACGTATACTGCTGGACCATTGTAGCGGGTGTAGCGTGGGAAGGTTCCCTGGAGCTGGGTCTGGGTACGCTTACGAACTTACGAACGTTCTAGGATTCTGGCACTGTCGTGAGATGACCCGGGGCGCTGGCGGGCAGGTCCTATGGCTTGTCTACTTGTACCCTGCGCAGCAGCAATATAGGCCAGCCCAGAGACACAAGGCGAACAAGACTTCCCGAAACCTTGATGGTCTGTGCCGTTGCTCTGAGTCTGACCTTCAAAGCAAACGGTGGCCGATTGGAAGTTTGCAGACAGTGGGCCGGTGCAGAATCCTCGCTACGGCTTTGTGCTAGCGAATACCGTTCGTTTGGCACGGCACGGCCACAGAAAACATCACACATACCTCCGATTTCTGCGGCTGTCTTGAACATGCGATGCCACCCAGTGACCCAGTGTCGAACATGGCTAGAACTGCTAGTATGCGAGCAAACACCTCCGAAACCTGAAAAACGAGCGATGGGGTTTTCGAACCATTGACCCAAAGCGGAACTATAGGATAGCATGGGAAAAGAGCCTGCGGTCGCACTGTCGTTGACCTAGGACCTTGGACAGCACCTGCCTCGAGCACTCCGTACAAAGCTTCCCCGGGTCCACAGTGTTGCTTGCAAGTCATCACCGGGGTCGTACATAGGCCGTCCCCCCTCGCGATCTCTCAGCTTCAGCGATGGATCCATGCCATTGGAGATGGCACATGCTGGCACAGCCGGCTCAGCGATTGAGTGCTGATCTGGTGCTGGTCTTAGACGGAAGGTCGGCCTTGTTCCTACCCCTACATAGTCTAGAACATTCATGGTCGAGAGCTGCATTTAAGCAGCTGTCTTCGGCCACTAGCGCCAGGGTCTGCAGAGGTTAGCTGGTGTTGGAGGCATCGGGTCTGGAGAAAGCTCATGGTCTGTATGTTTCTGTAGGTTTCTGTTCAAGGCAGCCCCTTTAAAAAGAAGGACAAGGCCTTCGAGAACTTCCAGCGGCTTGGTCTTCGCGCTGGCCGCCGGGCCCAGAGCTTTTGGGGCGAGAGAGGAGAGGAGAGAGGGCAGAGGGGAGAGGGGGGAGTCCATGGATGCTCCTCACGTGTGGTTCTGGTCCGGGCCCGGGTGCCTTGCACGAAGAAAGGCCTAGCCGGCCCAAGCCGGCCAAAGCCCGAATTGCCTTGAGCTTCGTGTTCCGTTGCAGCCATTTGTGCTGGGATTTGCAATACTGATCAGCGGTCTTGTCGTCCAGCTTTCAAAGGGATGGCGATTTCGCGGGCTCTCTTGTTCGCCTCACTTGTGGGAGTGCCTTGACTGCCTTTAATGGCTACACTACACGAATCGTGTTCCGCTGCGGTCTCATACACGGTGAGAGCCTCAGTGAAAGCACCCTTTGCCAGGTAGACGCCACTTGTGTGGGAGACAGCTGCGCACCGCGGACGGATGGCCCTTGGCTCTTGCAGCAAAGTAGCCGCCGCGGACAGCTTCAATCCAGTGTCCAGGTGGTTTGTTTTGGGTTTGATCCGCATGTCCTGAGATGGCACGGGGGTCAGTCCGTGATCTTGCAGGTGAATGCCACGCCGTCGGAATTGATGCCTTGTCCTGGGGGCGCAGTGCTGACCACGGCTTGCATGACGGCAGCGCAATATGACGTGGCTTGGTCCAACAAAACTCTTCGCTCGTCGCACAGCAGACCATAGATGCAAGCAGAGAACCCCTCCAGAGATAAGGACGTTGTGACTGCTGTTCGTGGCCACTTGGAGAGCTTACCAGCAATCTGCACTGCCACGGATTGCCCTCAAGCAGACTGGGCGGGCTGCGTTCTGCGAATGGCTGGGCACGACTTCATGGACTTTGCCAATGGCCAAGGTGGCGCGGACGCCTGCACGGACATGACTGACGCAGACAATGGTGGCCTACCCGCCTGCCTGGCAAATGGAGAGCACGGCATTTCCCTGCGGGAAGTCTACGAGGGTTTCTGCACGAGCGTGTCTTTGGCGGACTTCCTGGTGATTGCTGCAGAGGCCGTCATAATGTCCACCAGAGCTCGGCACGAAGCGGCCAACCCGTCAGCCCCTCAGCTTGATTTGCGCTCCTCTTTCCGTTTCGGCCGTACTACTGCAGTCACCTGTGACTTTGCTGCTGGTCGTCTGCCAAATCCAGAGAACGGCTGCGACGCCGTTGAGCAGACGTTTTTGGATGGCATGGGCTTGGACTGGACGGAGGCTGCAGCTTTGATGGGTGTCCACAGCTTGGGTCGTGCACAGGTGAGCAACTCCGGCTACCACGGATGGTGGAGCGATCCTGAGAACTCCCGTCGTTTTAACAACGATTACTTCGTTTCGTTGTTGGCCAAAGGCTGGATCCCAGAGCTCGCTGTGGCTGGCAATGCTGGCAAGAATCAGTGGGAGCGCAGCGACATTGGCCGTGACACGAGCTTCGACGGTCACGAGATGATGCTCAACTCCGATTTGTGCCTCGTCTACAGCGAGAATGGCCGAAATGGAGGCCCCGTCCTTGCAACTGAGCACGACTGCTGCGCTTGGTTGACATCCGATACCATCCCGGGAGCGGTGGCCAGCAACGGGGGCGAATATTGCGGAGGCAACCCCGGGCGTGGAGAGCGCGGGCAGTGCTGTGGCGACCAGGGTGGCGATTGTGGCGACCGCAATGATCCCAGTGGGCCTGCTGCGGATGCAGTGCTGCTCTTTGCCGGCAACGAGGCTGCTTGGCTGGAGAGCTTCGTCCGGGCGTGGACGATCGCCATCGACAATGGCCATGCGAACTTGCATGCCCTGGGCCAGTGTCCCGAGACCACCCCGACCCCCAGTCCCACCACCGCCACCACCAGCTCCACAACCACCACAACCACCACCACTACGCAGGGTAGCACTCAAAGCACCACCGCAACCGCAGAAACCACAACGCTGGGAACCACCACTTCGTCGACGCCCAGCACCACCTCGGCGGCCGCTCGTCAGCTATGATAGATTTCCATCCTTTGCAGTGTTACAGTGCTTGACAATATGAGACGCACCCGAACCTGAACGTGAAAAGCAGGGACTGCCATGGACCCTTGTTTGGTGGGGTGGGGGACGCGGCAGGAGGGGGGTGGGGGGTTTGGCAATCGACAGCAACAGTTATTCATGTACGTGAGGACTTTAACCTGCAGCTGTTGAGACAACCAGTTTGCCCCGTATACATTCCATGTTGCAAAGCGTTTTCCAGAAAACCTCTACAACGTACCAAGTTCTTTTTGGGCCCGGCTCAGTCTGCAGGGCACAACACCAGCCACGACGCGGCCAAGCCTGGACCTGCTTCGAGGATTTCGGCTCGTTGATGGAGGCCTCCCGACTCACCGCACTTCTCTGCTCTCCCATGTAATAGCTAACTAACTGATGTTCAGTGAATTCTGCGACTACGACCAACTATTGCTTCAACAAAATATAAGGACTAAGACAGCTGCAGATTGGTATTCGTTTAACTTTTCATGACCACAGAAACCTTCAGCTTTTTTTCTAATATATAGCTGAGTTCTTCCTGGTACTAAGATATTGTCACTGTTCAATTGTATTCGAGCACCAACGTGTCGAAGTAGCTTATTTGTGATGCGCGTTTAGTCAACCGGCAGTCCTATGTGACATGTACTTACCCCGGGTATTTTCGCAAGTTGACTGTCGCGTATCATTTGCACGTAGCGCTTGTTCAGATACCTTTTAAATATATAAGTAATTAAGATTTCAATCATACTGTTTGAGCATCAGACCTCTATTTGGTGGAATACTCGTTTGGTTTTTGAGTAGTGATGGCTGCATGTTCGCAGGTATGTCGCCCATTGAAACTCCAACATTGAATGGTTTTATTTATCGTATAGTATTTACGTTGTATTCAGTGCGTGACTTTTCTAGGTTTGACAATAGTTAAAGCTCACCTAAATATTATCTTTGATGCCCAATTGATGTCTGGCCAATTTATAGCGAGGTCACCCGAGGTCACCCGAAAATAGTGGAATTAGCGACCCGACCTGGCTGGAAATTAAGCTGCCGACCTGAGCCTTTATTTCGTACGCTGCCGTCCGCAAAGCTACGTGTCAAAAAAATGTATGTATATATATATATGTATATAGTTAACAATTAGGAAGAAGGCCCAGGAATATTCAAAGAAATGCACCTCGAGAAGAAGTACCTGCCGCAAACTTGATACATCACTTCTGGTAAAAAGGACCGAAAAGGCCCTATTTCATTGAAATAGGCTGGTTCTGGCATTCTTCCTAGCTCCAGCCACCAAAAGAAGCCCATTGCAAAGGCTCAATACCCCAAAAGGCCCTATTTCAATGAATTAGGCTTGTTTTGATGCTTTTCCCATCTTGCAAAACTCAACAGTCCAAAAGCCCATTACCCAGGCGCAAGACCACCCAAAAAGCCCTGTTTCAATGAAATAGGCTTGTTTTAGGCTCGACAGACTCAAAAACCACAAAAAGGACGTACTCTTGAACCCTCGGCTGTCGTTCTCCGTCATCTGACCAGCTGCATCGTCGTCATCATCGCCAACACTTACTCTCCCCTCCACAGTACCAGCAAATCTAGACCATAACCGGTCATTTTATTGCCAGCTGAATTTAAGAGGATTTAGCGACCCCCTAATTTGGGGAACGCAACTATTCTAAATTAGCCAGTTGATGTGTTGTCGCCTGTTTGGGCCTCTTGCAAGCAAACGTTTGGGCCAGGGACAGTTGCTACACAGCCACTCAAAACTGCGCACCCACTACCAGGGTTTGAGCCGAGAGACCTTGAGCCATATATATATATATGTATATTCACACCCCCCCATGATCCACCCCAGCCTTCTTGTCAATACTCCTGCGCAGTCTTCTGTCCCAAGATGCTTAGTCCTAGAGTCCGAATCTATCGGTATTGACGGTGTGGTTTGCGCTTCATGTACATATCTACCTGACTTTTTTGTTCCTTTATATCATAGGTAAACAAGCCGAAACCGAAACCAGACTCTGGTTCTGGATTTTGAGCTTGTCGAACTACTTAAGAGGTACAGTTTAAATAGACATAGCTTCTCTTCTCTTCATACCATAAGGGGTAACGACAGCTATTTCAGTGAAATCAAACATGCCAGTGGATTTTTGGCTTACTAGCAACAACACCAAACAGAGGTGCTGCCCATCTAGCCATAGACCAAAAAATAAAGCTTGGCTCCTTATAAGACATGGAAAGTAAACTCTATGTATCTTCATGCTTCAAGGGAACCTAGGACAACTTCATATTTTCAGAATTAGAAAAGACAAGGGAAGCTCAGTTGTTCTTTCTCAGGTGCTGTTGTTTTCTTTCATTCGAAAAATTGTTTCATCACAGTGAAACACAATAAGCCACCTTAGCCCCTCATCAGTCGCTGAAACTCAGTGGCTGGAACTCAACGAGCTCTTACAATAAACCAATACCACAGAATCCGAGTGTTTAGGGAAAGAAATGGTTTCCCTCCACCAAACTCCAAATACATTCGGTCACAAGTAGAGTACGTCGAGCTTCTTGAGCTTTATACTTCGTGGGAATTCAGACAAGCATGTATTTGGAAAGCATTCGTTGTTCTTCTCAACGCATTTGCTGTTTTATTATTAATAGATGCAAGACGATCCCGGCTCAGAATATATAATTGAGCTCGCGCTGCTAACAAGTGATATAGCTCCTGCCATCTTTGAATACAGCATGAAACAGCTCCAGACCTCTCCTCATAGCCCCGAGCAATGGTGGAAACACATCTTTTCTCATTATGCTTTAATGAAAGCAATAAAACACTTGACTTACCTCTTGAGCAAGGCGGACCTTGACTCGGTTATGATTTTGCTCCACGAGAGAAAAGTTTGTACCGCCAGTAATCGAAACAATTCAAAGCTCATTTACCAGGTTCCCCAGTGTCGCCTGAATGATACCTTTTTTCCTGGTATTCAGTTTGAGTAAGGGAACCCCACAAGTAATAAGGCAAGACAGTACTATTGGGGAACTCACTTTATATGTAATTACATGAAACATCCGAGCTCATCAGCTTCTTTAGTTTGTGAAGTAATATACAAGACAAGAAACACTTCTTTGTTCAAGCAACGGGCAATCGTACCTCGATGCAGAAACAAGAACTCGACAGTATCTAAACATGATGTACAGTTCAACGAACATGTACATCCGCATAAACCCTTCTAACTAAAGCATCCACAAACACAGGCAGGTTTCAATATTATGAAGTACAGCTGTTCTTCTATTTCTTTTATTGAGCAAAGGTGATCTTAACAACAGTGATGACTTTGTTCGATGAAAGAAGCAAGAGCCATTTTGGGAACTGAAGCAATTGAAGGCTCATGTATGAGTACATGGTACGGCTGTTCTTCTATTACTTTGCATTTCAGGTTTCAGGAATTCGCATGCGAGCAAAACATCGCCAGGCTCGAATTTCCCCAAAATTTGTGAAGCTTGAAGTGCCAAAACATCGCCAAGCTCGAATTTCCCCAAAATCCCCAAAATCCTGGCATCTATGTGGACTGCGGGGCCATAGCTGCTGAGATTTTAGGAATTTGGGGGAAATTGGAGCCTGGCGATGTTTTCGCATCCGAAGTAGGCTCGAATTTCCCCAAAGTTTGCAAAGCCCGAAATGCGAAAACATCACCAGGCTCGAATTTCCCCAAATTCCTAAAGTCCTGGCATCTATGAGGCGTGCGGGGCCGTAGATGCGAATTTCGGGGAAATTGAAGCCTGGCGTTGTTTTCGCATCTGAAGTTGCCCACCTCCCATGATCCACTGCTTGGACGAAGCAGGTCCCGGTGGATCATGGNGGGCTGGCGTGAGCATATATTATATATATATATATTATGTACATGTGTATATATATATTGACATGTGAGGAGCGGTAACTTGTTCGTGCGGTTGTCCAGGGAACCATGCTCAGGAAACTGCGGGGGGTTGTTTCAGAATCTTCAACGGCAGTTTCCAGACACATTTCCATTGGCAAGATTTAAACATAAGGAACCTTGTTTTTCAGAAACAACATGCCATATGCATGTAGAAGGCGCGTAGAAATGCATGGTGATGTACGGGGGGAATTGGCCCGCGGGGGTGGGGTTTGAGGGGGACAGGTACAGGTGACCGTATGCATTTAGATGGCTTCTAGAAATGCATGGCGACCCTGTGGGGCGAGCTTGGCGGCAAGGCTTGGCTTGGCTTCCGCGGGGGGTAAGGCTTGGCTTTGGCCCCCTCCCCCCCATGCGGACTTTCCGATGTATGTAAGTGTGACGGGGGGAGTTGGCAGCATGGTTTGGCTTGGCTTCGCTTTGCATCCGCGGACAGGCGACCGTATGCATTTAGATGGCATCTAGAAATGCATGGCCATGCTGTGGGGCGAGCTTGGCAAATGTTTTTGAATATGCCTTCCTAGTTTCTTGATTTCTGGCCAGCCTTTTGAAACGCCGACGGAGATTTTTGAATTTTGGGTGTTGGTGCTTGAAATTCCCTGCGAAGCTGCTGAGCATAGTTCCGCGAAATTCCCTGCACCCTATATGTTTGCATGTGTGCATTGTTATGTACCTGTACATGCTTGTACGCATGCATGTATGCATGTATGTACGTCAGTGTATGTATGCATATGTACATGTTTATGTACATGTATATTGGATTAATATGTATGTATGTATGTATGCAACTATGGATGCATGCATCCATGCATGCATGCATGCATGTATGTATGTACGTATGTATATATGTAAGAAATATCTGTGTAGCGAATGTATAAGTATGTATGTATAGGTATGTGCAGGTGTGTGTGTGTGTACGTGTAGGTTTGCACATTTATCTGTACAGGTATGTGTATTGGCTAAGGCGCATGAACGGGACCTTGTACTGTCGCTCGTGTGGCAAAGCTTTCCTCGCAATGCGTGTCGGCATGTACATGTATATGTATATATGTGTGGATACATTATGTCTAAAATGTGCAGGCATTTGTACGGGACTCCGCTTCCCTGCAGTGTGGGTTTCTCTTATCAGGCAGGTCTGGAGGTTGGAGAATGTAGAGGCTGCTTGCCAGAGCACTTGACGATAAGGATCCTACCATTTGGGTGTGTGTTGTCTGTAAGGATATCCGAAAACTCGCATATCGTTCAATTCAATCTGACCTGACCCGGCTAGCCTCACAACCCTCGAGGTGTTGGACGAGCCTGTCGCGGGGAGGATGCTGGCGACAACGACGTCGGCAATTTCGAGGCAGGGCCTCAGGAGAGTGGGCAGGGCTTGTGAGGATGTTGCTATGGTTTTCGAAAAATGAGCTCGCAAAAAAGATCAACATGATTTGGAATGGCCATCCTCCTTATGCAAGCAGCAGCCCAAGCAGAACAGTGAGGAGCATGATAGCGATCGTGATCCTTAAGAAATGAGCCCCGGCGCCCTAGCAGCCTAGTGTTGATCTTCAGATGCCTCAGAATATTGCAAAACAAATTAACGTACTACACGAGGGTCCATCCCCACGCGTCCTTCCGCTTTAGCACGGCTGGTTGCATCGGCTGGCACAAAGTCCTACGATGTCCTATGCGTCCTGTAGAATATTACATCGTCATGACTCGTATACGGTATAGATATATATATATATATATCCATATATATATATATATGGGGTCACCCCCCCCCTCCATGACAGACCATCCCCCTTAAAACACCGCCCCCACCGGCGACTTCGTGCTTTTCCAGAGGTTCGAGTTTCAGCCCTGATTTCGTCTGTCCAGAACCACACCCGAGCCAAAACCAAAAAACCAAAGTTTCACGGAGAATGCGGGGACAGTTTTGGTGTTTTGGATTGTTGTTGTTTTTTGGTTTTGCTATGTAAAAACCAAAAGTCCAAAGAAAAACAAAAATCCAAAAAAGCAAAACTGTCCCCGCATTCCCTGTGAAACTTTGTTTTTTTGTTGTTTTGGTTTTGCTGTATCTTTGTGTCAGGCACGGCCTCTGCTCCCGCCCATAAACTGTTTGGAAAGTCCTCCAAAGCAACCCCCCGTTTCGGCTCGAGAGTGGGGGGGTTGCTTTTTGGGGGGCGGGAAGCAATCTCACGGCCCAACCCAAGCAGCCCACCCGCCCCATCAACGTAAGCAACCTGTGCCCCAAAAGCCGCACTAACCACCCAAATAAGCAGTGGTACAACCCACAAAATCCACACAAAGCGAACAAACATCTATGGTTCGATGATGCTTTTCCCACTGCGCAAAACTGCCTCGAAGCTTTCCGGCCTTACACTCGCAGAATGAAGAGTTCTCTACAGTTCAAACAAGTACTGCAGCATATTGCCCGCAGCCTTCCAGGCATTCTGGCCTTTCCAATACGTAAACTGAGCTGCTCTAATCTTCCGTCGAAGAATCACATTGCCAGGCTTGCGTTGCGTGTATTTTACATGTGCCCGCAAGTGACCCCAAAACCTGTCGATGATTTGCGTCCCTGACTTCACTTTCAATGTTTTCTTGTTCGGCATCTTCAACTTGTACACCTTGGTGAAGTGGAGCTTCACCCAAACGGCCTGCAGGGTATTTCAGCAAGTGGTATAACAAAAAACCTTAGTTAGGCACCCATCTTCTTGTTGATAATGATTCGTTTTTCTTGTGAACGACATTGCAGTGCATGACACCGGGGATGCGAAGTTTGTAAGCGCGAGCACCATCTGTGTGCGAAACCACATGCCGATCACGAAGAAGCTTCTTGCCGATGTGACGCCAATCACGTTTGCGAATTGGTCCGGGTCCGGGTGCGCGAGGTGCTGTCAAGGCGGCTCCAACCGAAACAACCGCAGTGACGACGGTCGCCCCCGCTCCACCATTCCACACCATTGCTGCCAACGGAGCTTGGGCTTCTGATCACTGTCCTCCTCATGGGCCTTCCCTACATCCACCTCGTGAGCCTCAACATCCCTCCAAAGATCACCCGATGCACTGCCGTAGGTACTGGACTTCTCCTTAATTATGCTCCAAATATCGGGCTCTTGCGGCATCCAAGTTGCTGTACACTCTACTGCTTTGTGGTCTGTGTTCCTTTTCAGGTGGGCGGAGTTGACTGAAACCCCTGCGAGCGCAGCATAGAAGATGCGAACTTGGACATGGAGGGGTGTGACCGATGAGCCTGCACCTCGAAAGAAGATCGGATGGAAATCGTCTGGCTGAAGATACTTCTCACATCCGCGAGATGATCACTGATGCATATTGATGCATCCATGTTTTGCGGGTTTTCACAAACTTCAACTTGCTGAGCATTCCCATGCCACAACGAGGACATACTTGGCCTTTCCACTTAGGAAGGATACCATCCCGTTGGAGTGTTTGCAATAGCTTCTTGTAGGGCATAGCCGAGAAGTTCTGGATTGAATGACCCCACCGTGCGCGATGAGCCCTAGAATTCGTAGTGATTTCCCCATGACGGACATAAGACACTGTAGTCGAGCTCTTCATGGGGTTTCGATGCCGGTCTCTTGATATTGGCCCTGCATTTGCCCCTTTTAGGGGTGGGCCATGGTCCTTTGGACTTGGCCTTGAGGCTTTTGGGATACGTCTTCTTCGGCATGGCTTCGACGAGATGAAAATTATTCGAACACCCAAAACTGCGAAGATTATCAGTGAATCTGGTGCAACATCGGTTGTCGTGTCATGCCCACTTTGCAAGAGCACATCCTAGCAAGAGTGATTTCCAATACATGTTTCCAAAACCGTGCGAGGTCCGCGGGCGTACTGTCTGTGAGACTTTCCAAAACTCGAAATTGACACACCGTCGCGCAAGATGTCAAACATACTCTTATGTACGAGTTTGATTACAGAAAGGTACGCTGTGGGGGCCCTGTTTTTCCACACACAAGGTTTTGTGGTGTTTTATGCATTGTCCGTTAAAGTTGGACGCATGGGAACATACCGACGAGTTGCGGCACCTATCGCAATGTACCACACAAACTGGCTCGCTTACTGCGCTCATACAGGGCCCGGGGGACAAAAGGTTGCATCACTCACTCATCCACATCCATGTCCGACCCCACTGAATTCTGGTCTCCGTTTTCGGTGTGCGCCATGCTTTCGTCCATGTTGCCCATGTTGTTTTCCTGTTCCTTGCCCTCCATGATTCCCCCGTCCGCATTGCCCCCGTTCATTTCTTGTTCATCAATAAGCATCTCCAAATCCCTGACAGGGTCGTCGTCCTCCGCACTGGGCTTACCTACCTTTGCTTTCACATCCTTCTCGGGGGGTGTCCTCGATGTCGATGGTGAAGCCGTCAGGGGTTGTGGCCAACGTAGCAAAAGAGTTTACTGTGGGCTCTTGCTTGCTGGAGTGCACACAGTTCGGCTTGGGCGTGGGCTTGGGGGAGGGTGAATCTTGGATTTCGATGGGTCGACCTGCACATCAGCCACCCGACGGGCTTGCATCGCGAAGCCTTGCTGGGTGGACTCCTTTTTCACTCTAATTGGCGCTGGAAGGATGTTCCAGCTTCACCGAGGGAACCGTGGAAGGGACAGGATCACGAACATGCTGTGAAAATTCACCCCAGCATTGAGTCTGGAGGTGGTTTCATCGCTGCTGTATGTAGGTGTAGCAGACGAGGATGCCACATTTGAGAACAAACTGACTCTGAGCAGAATTGTTGGCCTGCTTGGCAATTTTTTCTCACCCGCCATGGCCTTGCGAACCCAATCAGCTTCCCACTCAACCTTTTTGTCTAAATCTGCGGGCAAATCCTTTCCTCCCTTCCTGTGGTAGTCATAAACCATGCGAGAATCCACACGCATTTCTTCATGGTCTTAACCTGGCCTGCCCAATTCACCACATAAGGCTTTCCGTAACACATAGAACGAGCGATATCGACTTTCACCTTGTCCTTGAGGTTGATGATTTTGACTGCACAAAATTTTTCATTGTCCTGTTTCAGGATAGCGAGGTCAAACCTGACAGGTGCTTCAGTCGGTCGCGCTGGACCAAATGGTTTAGGGAGTGATGCTGTGGATTTGTCCTGCATCGCCTTTGTGATGTTTGTGAGGGGGCACGCGGGAATATCCATCACAATGTCGAAGAAACACTTAACCATCCCTGTGCTGGGCATGTCGACAATCGGGGTATCCAAAATCTCGTGGCGATCGCACGGGTAGAGATTCAATTTCTCCACTTCATTTCTAACCTCATGTTGAATTTTCTTCTAAAGGATACAAAAACAACCACGCATCAACATAGTTCACGAAAACAACGTTTACACACGCAGTCACATTCGCACGTATTTCCTGTGCTTAGCAAGTGGCGGCATCCAACGACATGTTGCCAGCATTCGCCATGCTGATGATGATGACGATAGAACTGCTGCTTTGAGTCACTGCTAGTTTGAGACGACAGATGGCTCGGGTTTCTGCGGCGGTCTGTGCGGATCTTTCTCTGTCATGTTCACTCTATATAAGTCAAAGTCCCTTTCCCCACGACGGTCTGTCATGGGGGGGGGGTGAGCATACATATTTTTTTTTGCCTATCTGCACGTGCAGCGTCCGCCTGGCCAACATCCGCAAACGCCTGCATAGCCTGCATGGACTGCAGCATCAGGTCGTTTCCACCACGGACCTGCGAGGCTCGGCGGGCCAGGTGCTAGTACTGCTAGTACCAGTACCAGTGTCACCTACACCCCAGTCCGCCTAGACAGCTCATGACAATCAGCGCTCGACACTTCAAAACCCTTTATACTCAGAAGTGTTAAAGACTTAAATCACGCACAGTTATATCGTCATATAAAAATGAGAGCTCTGATGCCGTTGGACCATCAGCCAGCCCGCGGGTCAGTGCATCTCACGGAACCCTACTTGCGCATCTTTCATTGCGGCCTTGTCATCTTCATGAGTTGATGCTGCCAGCTCCGATCTGCCCGATCGTGGATGCAGCAACAAGTCATGTGGAACAGTTATCCGGACGGAGGCAGGCCCATAAACGCGTAGACTTAGGCTGAGCAAAAGCCAACTTGGGCCTTCCGATGCGCTGCGCAACATGTTGATACTCTGCTCTTTGCCAGTCCATTATCTATGGTTTGACGTGGTAGGACAGCCCTTTCATCCACAGCAGGTACGAAGCGACACGGCACGATGCTGCTGCATAAGCACAGAAGTTTGTACAATTCAGCAGCAGTGCGAACAGTCTTCAGCCCTGGACTTCGTAACTGTTTACACTGGCCTGTTTTGCGAGGCTGTCAGGAGGCCTGCGTAAGCAGTGATGAATGCCGTGGTGTTTCCTTTCAAGGAAGTCGCTGTGAGCTGTGGACCTTTGGCTACAAGACTTGCGGTTGAGATGAAAGGAGAGCATGTGGTGTCAACAGCTGGGTTTGATCGAAACTTTGGGTTATGGCTGTCAGAATCGAAAGTTGCCGAATAAGGCACGCACCCGGGCGTAAGGCAAATGCGTCAATGGTTGTCAGACTTCTTTCAAGTCGAATGGCCACATCCGGTTCGCAGCCCTGCGTGGTTGCTCCAAGGATGACCCGCGTGGAAGCATCAGTTGCAGACTCAACTTCCGCCTCTCGGCACAAGCACTGCGTGGAGAGCTCCTTTACATTTACGCAGTTCTCGTCTTTGCAGGTGTGCTTGAGCTTCCGTCGCCGCAGTGGCGGCAAAGGTCAGCAGCGGGAGAATGCCTAGGGCTGTCGGAGTCTCTGACCGAAGGAAGGGCCAACGGCCGAAAGACTTTCATCCTTCGTGTAGCCTCGGCATCCAGTTCGAACTTCCCGTCCAGGAAAGTTCTCTTTGCATGTGCGCCTGGCTTCCGTGCGTGCAACCCTGTAAAGTGAGACTCTGTGCGACTGCCTCGACAAACACGCTACCGAGCGCTGGCGAAAGCAACAGTAGGAAATCCGCATGTCTTGCACTTCATGCCAGTTTGACAATGTCTCATCCAGCTGCTGCATAAATACGAAGAGCCGATGCGCCTGGGCAACATGACACATGAATCGTTGTTGCACGTGCACATGTATATGTTCAGGAAGGACAAGCCAGCGAAAAACGCATTCCAGGTGAGTGCATGCTAGATTCTGAAGGCATTGTAACTGTACGGCGGTACTTCGCGGATGTCCACATGCAGCCTAAGTACTCGTCTCGTTGAATACGTAGATAAATGCCAGAAGCTCAAGCTGCAGCTTTGGGCATCCTCTTTGACTAATTGTGTGCTGTCATGCGCTCGAATGCTGTTTCTGACCTCTTTGCATGTCAAGAGTCAGGCTCGCCTCCTTGCCGGCAGGGCAACTAGCACGTCGAGGTCGATTGCAAGTAGCTTCAGATCTGCATTGTTTAATGATGTGCCAAGACCTCGGGTGGCAAGAAGGCTGCGGGCAGCTCGCTTTCACCGCAGAGCATATGTCGCACGCACGCACGTCCTCGCGGGCCATTGAATGCAAGATGTTCTTTGAGTGCTGGAACTATCAGGGCGAATATCGGCAATCCTGTCCTGAGAAGCCCCGACTAACCAACCAAGCGAAAGGGAAGCCTTCTTGTAGGTTAATAGCGTCCCATGGCCCCTGCCAGAACTTGTGTTGGTGCCTCATACAGCTGGTTCGTGGAGAAAAGCAGAAACCACGCTCTCTGAGAAGATCTCGCGTTGAGGAGAGCCTAAGCCCGGCTCCTCCCTTACAGTCTTTGTTTGAAATCTATAGCCCTGCAGGGTCAAGTGCACCTACTTCCAGGAGCCACACCAAGCGTGAAGTCCAGGTATTTGGGTTGTCTTAAGAAGGAAGAAAGTAGATGCACTGGACGGCTTCTCGAGCTCGAGAAGGCTTCAGGGTGCAACAATTAGTTAGGAGACCCATGTGTTTGAACCAGGCTGTCTCTGAACTGACCACATATTGTCTGTGGAGCGCCTGCAATCTACATTTCATGCGCTTTCCAGCCGTGCAGAGTGAGGAGGAAAAGGTTTTGCTGACACTATCATGCTGGGATTAGTCTCCATTTCAAGCAATACCATTAAAAGGGTATGACGTGCAACCCTTCAAGCTGAGACGTACACATTGCAGAATGCGCAGGACGCAGGGGACGGGATGAGTGAACAAATCGCCTCAGTTGTTTTAGGACAACATGTCACCATATCTCCTTGCATCCTTCACATGACATGCATTCCACGTGTCGCTACTTGGTAAGGTTTGGTTGTGCCCAGGTGTCGGCCTCGACCCGCTCATGGAGTCATGGGGGGGGACGAGGCTTATTTCTCGGACGGACAGGCGCACCCTCAGTGGTGGAATTGCAGTCAAAGCATCTCTGCAGACAGAGTTTGCAGGCGATGTCAGCGCCGAGGATATTTGGCTCTGGTTCCCTGAGTGTTCTGGCAGCAGCAAGGGTCGGCAAACGATGTTGACGGCTTGCAATCCGATCAGCCGGAGATGCATTTGTTGCAGCAGGTTCGTTGCGGCGGAACTCTCTCCGTTTCTTTCCGTCTCTCAGCTTGCATCTTGTTTCGGGTCGCGGCAACACCGTCTTGCCAGCTTAGGCAATAGACTCCTGCAAGCTTGGAGAGGCGTGTCAGGAGGCTTGGAGTGCCTCGTGAGCGGGACACTGACTGCTGTGATGTACATGTTGCTGCTGCTTAGCCTCCCCCTTGAATGTGCCGTTGCGAGGCACCCAAACGACAAGAACCTTTGCCGGACGGCATCTGGCCGCGCGAGCGCCGCTCGGATGCACAGGCGCGAACTCCGACAGAACTTGATGGATCGTGAGGAGCGCGATCTGCGTATTCACCCACGGGCACGTGGCACTCCGGTCTGCTTGTAGTCGAAGAGAGGTATTGCTCCGACAGAGGATGACTGACCGCATGTTTAGTCTTGATAATCATGGCTGCCTTGTTACATTATGGCCAATTGATATTGTAATCTCCGTGCGGTTTACCTCAGTCTGCATGTCCCGGTTGTGGATGCGGAAGAAGAAGAACAAAAGATCATGATGAATCCAGCGATTCCCCAAAATGCCATGTCGGTGGACACAATCCCTGCCAGGATCTGTGAGTCGGTAAGGACCTTAGACAGGATGTGAAAGATCGAAATCGCTTTTCTAAACTATCCGTCTTTCTACGATTCTTATTGAAAAATCAACAAACCAGCTACTTGTAGTCAATTTGATGAAGAAAAATGATGGAAAACAGTATCTAAAAAATGCCACTCTCAAGATAGATAACGTATGGCTTGCACATCCTCAATGTGTCCTGACCTACCCTTAACACATCCTCGGCACATTCTCAATGCATATCGTATGCAGGTGTATCCTCGACGCTGACTTGCTGGAGTCCGATTTATGCTGGTCGATTCTTGAGTTGTTTGGATTCGTTGCGGTTAGATACTGCTTGAGCCAGGCAGTGCTGTCAGCCAGCACGGGACCGGGGATTGTCGGAATTTGCTGGCGCAGTTGGACACTTGAGCGCGCCCTATCATGCTCACAGGAGATTCTGGTGGAGTAACCACGAAGCAGCCATCAGATAAGTTTGAGTCGTATATCCAAGATGCAATGTAAATCTAGAGGTCTACCCGCCTCACACTTAAAAAACCTTTCAGGATTATATGAAGCAGCTACGTCACAAGTCCTGGTGAGCCATTTGTCACATCAACATCTACAGGGAATCTCGGGTCTGTGATCAAAGAGCCCGTCTTCCATAGATAAGTTCAAGCACTACGGGCCGTATTCTGTACCAATGGGAGTGCACATGAGTGCTCGCAACTGTAGCATCACACGGGTTGCAAAGGCGACAGGAACTTGGATCTTTCATGCACTTCGATGTTCTAGTAACTAGTATTGTTTCAGAGGATGCGTTGGGGTGGGTGCTGCATGATCCTCTTGACTTTCACGAATTCCATTTGCGTATACACAAATCATTGTTATTATTATGGTTTTGTATTTATGATATTTTGTGAGTTACGAGGAGTCGTGTTGAACGTCTTTAACCCATGCCGATTATCCAGATTCCTGTGGCGCTAAGTTCACTGGCTGGCGAGCAGCCTTACACCCTCACCTGGGATACATCTGTACCAGCCGGCTCTCTGTGGTCAACTTGACCTTTGCAGGCGTGGAGGCCATACGTTTCAGTCTATGGAGACCGATTCTGGTTGATGGCATGATTACGGCGAAGAATTCGAGGCTTGGGCTGTATAGGAAGGATAGCCAGGGGCTTGTAGAGGTGTATGAGAATGGTTGCGCAAACGGATACGGGCGCCGTCAATATCGCCATCTCAAGTTACAGAACGTGCCTGGCATGCTGCACGCTGTGGCCTCGCAAGTGCTTACGCTGGAGAAGCTTCTGCTGATCGAGGAAGCTCCCTTTCATAGGGTTAGTATTTTTCGAAAGGAGGTTGGCTTCTTCGTGAATCAGGGCCCCAAGCGACAGATGTGGCAAGCGAATTGCCGCGCCTGACGAGATGCATGGCATCGTGGCTTCCTGTCAAAAGTGGGGATGCACCTGCTCTGTGGCGCGTTGGAATGCTGGCGACCTCGAGAGTGGGTCGCGGCCTCGGGAACAGCAGCTCCCTTGCTTCGAGGCTTCCATTTCCGTGGGACGCCTGGTGGCGAATGGGCTTGGCCCAAGTTCCGAGACGGATACAATTACATGCACAAGGTGTGCATGCATACGCATACATAGTGTCACTTGACTCACTTGACGACGATGTGCTCTTGCCAGCATCCGCCATTGCATTCCTAGCGAACTAGTCGAGCACAAGGATGTGGCGTTGTGGTACCACTGCTGCAGAACGGGCGTGCCGACGACAGAACTCTGGGCCGAGGAGTTCCTCGGAGCTTCTGAGAAACGTCGTCTTTTCCAGTGTTTCGAAGGAAGTCAGGTCCGAAGTGGATGTAACGCCAGGCCTGAGACGGTCGAGGCTTTCAAGCCAAAAGTGTGGGATGGGCCATCATTTTATCGGGCCTTGGCTGATTATGCATCGAGAAGGGAGCTTGGCCCTCTCGCCCCTCGACTAAACGGACATCCTGTGCGCTACAACACCACCTGTGCTGTGTTAGCTCTTGGGCTCGCCCTGGGCCACCTGACAACAGAGTGGCTGCGATGGCGTAACGACCATGCCTTGATTGTGGACACAGAACGGCGCTGCCCTTACTTGTGTAACAACGCCTTCCTCATGAGTGCACCACTGTACTTGGAGGTCTTGCAGCGACTGGAAATGGTTTGGGGTAATGCGACGGGACATGATTTCCAGCCACAACGCACCTCCGAGGAGCGGATGACGAATGTCGTGGTGAAATTGCACGGTCTACATAAATGTTTTGTCAGTGGATCGTTTGGTATCCATCCAGCGTATAGTACCCAATTCTCACCTCAGTCCTACGATGAGTGGGCTGTGCAGCGCATTTTGGAGTTTATGCACAGCTACCCTACGTTGCAAGCATAGCTTGTCTTCCCTTTGCAAAAGAATGAATCTCAAAGTCGAGCGTTGAGCGTTGGAAGACCCGAGATCCGTCTTGCATCCAGAATTCAGGTCTTCCCGAGCATCTTTCGGCGAGTGTGCCGCCCTCGGATTTGTCAAGCTTCAAGCGTCGGGGTCCATGAGGCCTATGAGGTCTATGGTTGCCATCACTGCTCTACAGACAGTGTCATCGAGCCCGGACTGATACAAACCCAGCACACTCCGAACAGTCGCTCGCATGAGAATTTCCTGCAGCAGCCAGATCGGGCTCTCCAACTCAACACTACACGCCATAATGAGAGTTGAGTACTGCATGAGACTCTCAGGACCCTAGCCTAACGACTGAAGAGATATCTCAGCGTGCCTTTTGTGGGGCATCAGCGCCTCGACCTGCAAAAGCCCTGGGGATGACTTGGCTGCAGAAAATCGACGACCTCGAGGTGCGCCCAAACCCGACTTTGGCAGTTCTGCGCCTGAAAGCCCCGCCTGATGTTTCAGACTCTCAATCGCCAAGGCTCTCGCATGGCCACATGAAAATTACGTCTGCGTAGTTTCTATGATAGGTTGGCTTTGTCAGCAGATGATGCCATGACGACTTCGGTGCAACAGAGTCACAGGAGTCGGAAGCTAGCCCATGCCAGATCGTACTGTAGCCGTCAGAATCCTGACGTTACATGTTCGGCGAGCATTATGATGTTTGACCTACAACTGTCGATAAATATAAAAGAAGAGAGGCTTCGAACCAATTTGTGTACCAAAAATCTGCGCCCAGTCTGGCATGGTCGGGTACTGTAACTGGACCTAATAGAAATCCTGAAACTTACACCGGTTTGCCGCTCGCCTTCGTCAGGCTGCCGGTGCGCTCCTGCGCCATGCTGCACGGCATCTTGGCGACTAGCAAACGAGAGAGCATGGGTAAATACTATGTGGCCCATTTCCTTCAGAACAGCGCAGAAGAAGCACGGGCCTTTGCGAAATTCGGCAAGTTTTTGCTAAGTCTCCTCAGGCTCCGTCGCTTCGATGCCACACCCGGCAAGGGCAAGTCCGGGCAGCCTGGGCAGCACAGGGCAGCGAACAGGTACTGTAGTACGGCCACAGTAAGCGTAGGTTTACCCTTCACGAGTGCACACGCTTCTTGCGATTTCTTACAACGACGCCATCTGAGAATCGTCACTTGCGGTAAGCACAGCCCTCCACATCACGACAGAAGGAGCGCATGCTGAGAGCCGATGTGAAAGAGCTCAGGTCAGTCGAGTGGCAGCAGAGCATGGGGTTCGGCACCCGGCTTTCCTAACATTGCGCCACTCATGACAGTAGGTAATTGTAGAGACTTCGGTCAGCAATTCCGGGTCCTTGTCGTGTGGGTCTTCAACAACACCTGACTCACCGCTTCAAGGTAGTCGAGGTTCGGTCTTGGGGTGGCTGGCAGTACTCAGTACTCTTTGTTTTACCTAGCGTGAAATTCATAGCCTGCAGCGACTGCAAACAGCGGACAAGCTCTGCCTTGCGGCATGAAAGATCATCAAAGGACACTGTCATTGTCCTGCCCTATCACACAGTCTGGGCTGAAAGAGGACGGTTCAGCTTTCGGCGATTAGATATAACGCATTGTTGCCATGCTGAAACGCCTGAAGACCTCGTGCAGCAGAGTTTGACAATCGCAGGAGGATGTGCTTGTGGAAGCGTCCACGTGCGAGCTGCAGGCAGGGGATCGTAGCAGCTATGTCTTCTCAGTCACTAGCGCTCTGCACATTTCCGGCGCACCCTTCCGAGCCAGGTGTTCGTGCAGGGCAAGAAGCTGGCCGACTCCTCGGCGTGTTGATGTCAATGGCAATGCTGCAACAGTGAACCAACTGGATCAGCTGCGAGTCAGTGTAAATCATAAGCCAGATTGCCACCCTTTCCCTTGTGTGAGCTTGCAACCACCACAACTCGTATGACTGTGTGCCTCGGGCACAAGGCAGACATGAGCGGCATGCTCTGTGGGAGTATCCGCCAAAATCTCTCTTGGTGGAGGTGCGAATCTGATCTTCGACCGCTAACACAACGCAAGTATTCCTCATGCCGCACCAGTGCCTGTCGTCGGGTATCCCACCCAAGCCAAGAAAAGTTAAAGTGGGACAGGCTGCGACGCGAGGTCGCAAGACGGATGAACTGTGGTGTAGACGAGGCCCACGAAAGGCCATGCGAGCTTGTGCTTCATATCGCCAGTGGTATACCGCCCCTGGAATATGCATCTCTGTGCGAGGGAGTGAGTGACAGAGCGAGCGGTTGTGGTTGCATGTCATGTGCATGTCTGTCTGTCCCTGGAGGACGCCATCCCTTCACCTTAGCCCTGCACTAGCCAACGGTGCCTGGTCGGCCCTACCCTGGATTGCACTGAACCGTTTTTGCCACCCTGTTTCAAGACTCAAAGAACCTGCAGCTGTACCGAATCCTTGCTCTACTGTGATCTCCTACACAGCCCTATCCTTCCCATGTGGCCCGACTGCAGCTGGGTCTCTCTTTGATTTTCTTGAGACGGCTTCGAAGCGTCACCTCTGCAGGCTGACTCTCGAGGTGGAGCGGCTTGCCTGCACTGACAGCTGACAGTTTCGGAGTTTCGCTTCGAGGGTCACTGACTGACAGTTTCGGTTCGAGGCTCCCGTTTGTCCTCTAAGGCTGGCAAAGACCACTCACAAAAGCTGGCCTGATGTGCCGTTTGCTTAGTCGTACAGGATCTGATCTCATTCTTTGGCGGCTGTGTGGCTTGCAGATGGTGTTCTTCATTTTCAATTTTTGGTCGAAGTGCCATGCCTAGCATCCCCGGGCATCACAGCCCACATCGAAGGATCGAGTATGTAATTGCACTGTCGCCGAAGAGCACCTCTTGTGAGGTGGCACAAGAAGGAGATGAAACATCCCGATGCCCGGCTGCCGCCTCTGACGAAAGTGCCAAGGTAGAAGTAGCCTCTAAGTAGCGACTTGAGACTGCACAGAGGAAGCCTGCCTCCCCTTTCGAAAGTTTCTAAGGTCGGGCTACCCGTGGACACCAGCCATGGAGGCTGCCCAGGCCAGGCACCGGCAGCATTTGCTACTGGTACCACTTCTGGGAAGGGACCCGCTTTGGGGGCCGCCCCCCTCCCCCCTCCGCTTCTCTTGGTCAGGACACAAAGCACGCTACCAGAGTGCCCTTGGCCCAGGGGCCTCTGCAGCGCTCAAGGGCCACGGAGGAGAGTCTTGTTACATCACAAAGTTTGGAAGCGGTCAGCTTTCAGGAAGTTGGAAAGACACCGTCTCGAATCTTGTGTTTGCACAGCAGGGTTTTCCTGGGGACCTCCGCTGTTGCCCACGGCATGCGCGCCTCAGTTGAGTCCCGGCAGGAAGGTGCCATGCCAGGCGCTCCGTGGATGTAGGTTGTGTGATGGTTCTGATGCAGATCAGGATCCGTGTATACCGAAAGGGCTGGCTTTGCAAGCTTATGCTCGCAACGATGATATGCTTTCCGCGTTGTTGATGGGGATGAGACCCCCCCCCCACGCAGAGGAACCCAAAGCTGTGAACGAACCCGCAGGACACTAAAATAAACATATGGTTTGCTACAAAAAAGCCGAGTGCGGACTGCCCCGCCAGGCTTTTTATTCGTCGCGCCCCCAGATGAAGTGCCATGTTCGTGGGTTGAGAGATCCATGATCCGACACGTAGAACGAGCAGAAGCGGATACTTGCTATCGGCAAGAGGCGAATATTCGAAGCGATAAGCTTTTTGCAGGATTCGATTCGGAGTAACAAGCAACTGACAGTTGAATCGAGCCCGCTGCGGATCGAACAAACTGAAACAGTTGTGAGACCGAAAGTCTACTGTACTGACCGACGAGGGCAACTGGCACCTACACCGACATGTTGGCCGTGCATCAAATTGTGGGAGAACTGACACGATTCCAGTCCCACGTCATGCGGGCATATGCAGGCCAGCCTGTTGCTAAGTCGAACCCTGCCAGCTTCACACCGAGGCTCCTGATGATCTCTGCATCGGCATCGACACATTGCAGGCATGCGTCCTGTGCTCGGGAGATCTCGGGAAGGATTTCAGCCTACTGTAAGAGCCCATCTAACTGATCTGCTTCGGACTGCAGGACAGCAAGACCATCACGGTCCGAATTCACTTTGAGACCGAAGTATCTCGGTCTCGCTTGCCCATGCAAGGCTCCGTTATCTTGCGAGGGTCTTCTGTGCAAGCGTTGATGCCATTCTACTATGTCTACACCAAGACCTCTCTGACGGTGGGCTATTTCACTTAGCCAAGGCACTCCATGTCGTGCAGAAGATCATGCCGCCGCTCTGACAGACTGAATCCGTGTCATTGTCAGACATCAGCACACTTTAATCATCATACTCTCAGCCGAACACTTGCCGTTCGAGTCTGAAACATGGCCTGAATGAGGCTGGAAGAGCTCTTTGCTGCGGATGTCCTGGATGTTGCTTGGTACAAGCAAGGGCAAAAGCCTTCTGGTCGTTGTGGGCGGGAATGTTCACGGAAGTGGGCTGCTTTTTTGTTCTCTTGCCCTTGGTCGTCCGTGTGGCTTCCAATTGCCATTCGCGTGGATTGTTTTTCCAAGATGCAAGTACCTGTGCCCAGCGCAAAGCCCAGCTGCTGCCCGAACAACTGGCGCAGCCAGTACTGCCAGCCTCAGTCTACTCCACTACCATCCAAACCCGGGTTTGTGCCCGCAAATAACACGGCAAGTCCTGCATACAATCCAAGGATCGCATCAACATCTTCCTGCAGGGTGACGAGCAGAATCCCATTCTTTGGGCAGGCATCAATTGCCGTGGGTGGGAGGGCCGAGGGTAGTCAGCTTGGAGAGCTCGCCTTGGCTTGATGAATGACGGGGAGGGCAGGCCACAGCTTGCACCCTTACTTCAAACCCAATCCAGAGGACTTTCGGGAAGGT
Organism: Symbiodinium sp. clade A Y106; assembly: GCA_003297005.1. NCBI lineage: Eukaryota > Dinophyceae > Suessiales > Symbiodiniaceae > Symbiodinium > Symbiodinium sp. clade A. The sequence continues at coordinate 25,290 of BGNK01001382.1, read as the reverse complement.
GCATTCCAAAGTCGTCTGGAGCTCAGGAGTGATGTTTGACCACTGATCCTCCCAGACCGAAGGATGCGCTGCGGCTACCACTCGAAGACTCACCTGCCATGCACTGCAGCGCAGCTTAGGACTACCTGGGCGCTGACGACCTGCGACCGCTTCCGAAACCGGCAGCGCAACCCCAGTGCCCCAGGCTGCCTGGTTCGTTCCGGCACACTAGTCAGGCAAGTTGGTCATGTTGCATGTTGCATGGCCTGTTGCTGGCAAGACAAGTCAACTGCTCTGCACATCAATCAGGTATAGGCGAACAAAAAGTTTCACTGCAGATGCTTTCTGGATCTGTACAAACGCTCGGGGCAATCAGCAGAGCTTGAACTTCTGCGAGCATGTCGTTCAGCAATTGCAGGTGGAGAGAAACTGGCAGAACTGCTTGTCGGAGTGGGGTGCTGGTATCAGTATTGGTGACAGTGCTGCTACGGCGGTGGCTGTGAGGCTGGTGGTTTTGCGATGGTGCTTGCGCTGGTGGCGATGGTGGTGTGGTGACTGCCGCGATTGTGCACAAAAGCACGCGGCGAGTCTGAGTCTTGAGTCTAGCTTGTCTTCCCAAAGTGGGATCAAGTGCAGGCCACGCCTTGGCGATCGTGCTGAAAAAGCACAAGGACCTCTTCCTGGCGGGGTCATGCGGAGCAGTGATACACATACTGACGCACTTTTGGTACTATACGAGACCTGGCTCTCGCCGGCTGAGGCTTTCTGGGTCAACTGGCCTAGGCCTCCGAACGGAAAGATTGAGATTTTCCGTACTATGTCAGTATGAAGACGAGAGTCATCCCATATCCTGCTCGGACAGTAGACCAGTGAAGGACTACCATGGCTCCTGGCCTCAGCTCTTCTCGATGCTGGGTCCGATTAGTGTGGAGATTCCTTCAGGAACGTTACGGCCGCTCCTTCTCATTGGCTCTCGCGCTTGGATATGGACGAGAGCATTAATCTAGAACTCCGGGAACTCACCGAGCATAGCAACACAAGGATAGCGCGCAGTAGTCGTCGTCGTAACAGAAGCAGCATCAGCAGGAATACGAGTGGTAGGAGGAGGAGCAGGCGGAGGAGTGTAGAGGAGCTTTTGGAGCAGGTGTAGTGGGAGTGGGAAGAAGAAAGTGGGGTAGCGGTGGCATTAGTAGCCAGAGGTGCAGGAGCGTGAAGCTTTCGAATCATAGTCTTCTAGCACTGCCTGTGCAGCGACCACGGTATTGCAAGACGCAAAGTCTCGAAGTTTCGAGACCAGGGTTAGGAGCTAGGCTTGCCGTTGCAAGGGTGTAGGCCTTAGCAAGGGGACTGTGCAAGGTCCATATGCGACGCGGACCAGCACTGTTCAGCACACACAGATGATGTCATTGTCGACCCGTTTCTGTTGTGGTTCCCAAGGTTCATGCGTTAAGCACCTGCTTTCATGATCATCGCACGGCTGTTCATCGCCTGCGCACGATCGCGAAAGGTTCGACAAATGTACGCGTACACACGTTCAGATCACGAGTCTTGCTGTACTTGTTGGCGAAGATAGAAGAGCCAGGGCCCGAGAAGACACAGCGGGCAAAGAACAAGCAAGCAACGGCGAAGCCAGAGAGGCAAAGTCCAAGCCAATCCCAAACAGCACGATCAACCAAGACACTGCCACGTTCATGCAACGCGGTGCGTCAGCACGTGCAAAGTATGTGCACGAGCTGACATGTAGCGTTCACTTCTGCATAAGAGTGTCTTCGCCATTGGTTCATGCTCTGTGCATCTCCTTTGATGGCACATGGGCGATTCGTCAGAACGTTTCTAAACGTGCTACTGGCTAAGAACCTGTGTCCAGCATCCCTTGATGCTGAAGAATTACGACGAGCTGGAGGACTTGTTGGAGGCGATGGTTTACAGCATCCTCCCGTACACTTCTTGGACTACGATGCGTTGCGGTAGAGTTGGTTTGAGTCCGACCTCTGCCTGCGCAGGCTCTACGGGGAGATGAAGAGGTGCTCGCAGGGCAATTCTGCAGATGGTTACTATTACTCCCTGATCCCCAGGGGCCCCAACCCCAAGGGGTCCAAGGTCCTTGGCCCTGGCCTGACGTCCTCGTAGCCATAGAGCAGCTTCAGATGGGCAGCAGCAGCAGCACACCTACAAGAAGCTCTTCCCTATCAAGCTTTGCCGCTTTAGAAGCACAAGAAAACAGGGAAGGGACAAAAAGTTGCCCGAACCTTTCTCAACCCTCAGACTTGAGACTCGCAGGATCGACGCCGCCTGACCGCTGAGCAGCGACGGAGCTGTGAGCGGCAGCTGTCCGAGTGGAAGGAGGATCCTTGAGCAGAGCTTTTGCTCAGGCTCATTTCATTTACGGTGCTTGCCGGAAGCCAGCTTCTTTCCTGCGGGACATTGACTTGCAGCGCACCACATAGCTCTCTCTTCTGTTTGCCACGCTGAGCATGCGTGACGACTTAGTCCAAATGCTGCCGTAGATGTCCCACTCCACTCCATGTTGATGTTGCTGCGCCCGCTTTGCCGGGAATCCAAAAGCAGCCAGGAGCGATTTGAGGGCTTGCCGGGCGCGGCGTTGCTGCCCAGGCAGTGCAGCTGTGCAGCTGCTCTTGACTGTCACACAGTCCGGCCTGACAGGAGCCCTGAAGTGGGACTGGCTTTGCGGCGACCTGACTGAGAGGCTGTGTGCCCCATCGTAGCCCACCCTTTCTTTGCTTTCTCGTGCCCTTGTTATTGTTGCCGAGCTCTGTGACTTGTAGCCTCTCGGAATCACTTGCCTTCTGCCGGCAAACTGCGAGGAACTGCAGGCTCAAGCTTCGCAAACGGTATTGAACCGCTCACCAGGCCAAACTTCCACGCCTGAGCGAGGACACAACCGAAGCCGCACCTTTCCAAGCGGGCTTTGATTCAAGCACATCACAGAGGTCCAAAAATGCCCCTCAATAATCGGGGTGACTCAGCAGCAACAGTCCGCAATGGTTTGTTCTTAATGTTTCTGGGCTTGGTCTCAGCCGCAACACGAAATGTCTCACACTATTCCAGGACGACATCGCTGCAGAAAAAAGCTCGCCGAGGATGTGCTGGAGTCACCTAGGCCGAAGTGTCGTCTCGCCGCACTTGTTTAGTAGAAGGATGTAGAAGGTCTTTGGATCGCAAGAACGGCTGATTCGCGCATATGTGGAACTGGACTTGGCTCGTTGAGTTGCCTGCCAAAGCCGTCTCTTCCGCGCCTGAGCGGATGTGCCGTACCAGCTGACGCTCGTGGACGCTCGCGACCTGCAGATCGCAAGATGCTTCCCTGCGACGCACAATTGTGAGGGGAAGCAGCTTCGCATATTCGGAGGTAGGGTTTCGTTGCAGCCCTGCATGGGGCACAAACGAGCCAGGTTCCGTTGCCATCTAGCACTGCTGGTGGCTGCAACAGCACCGAGCTGTTTCGCCGTGAGAAACACGCAGCAACTTGGCTGTGCTTCGGGCGATGTCGTTGCTTCAACAGAGGACGCTTTGCGTCGCATATCCCAGGCAGGTTGAACGTGCGGAGGCCTTTGACACGATTCAATTCGAGCTTTCCGCCCCGGGCTCCAAATGTGACAGCTTCTGGGTGTGATTTGTCTTTGTGCTTGTTTGGATCTTTTGGGTGTTGGTTCTTACGTGGTGCCGGCTCCTCTGCACATCCGAGACAGTGCGAAGAGAAGCCGTGCAGGAAGCTGACTGCCGCAACCGCCAAGGTTTCCTCGATCAGAAGATGAAGAGCACTTTCAGCATGCAGGGTCGGTGTCAAGACCAGAACGAGCTGGAGTACGTAAATCCAGATGGCGCTGCCGACGTGTTGTATATATATCCCAAGGACACAGCTTAATTTTTCGTGACATCCGATCTTTCAAGGCATAGAGACATCCAAGATTATTTTTTCGCCAAGTGCTAGGGAGTCACCAAAAAAATATTTTGCCCAAGAGGAGGATCACAACGGCGCCTTCTCATTATGCTCCTCGGGTACAATCGACCCAAGCGTGTGCTACCGCCTCGTCCACATGGCTCATCACTACTCCGTGCATTTTGTGCGCGTGGCATCGGTGCAGGAAGCGATTGCCTTTGTAAAAGGGATGCCCAGCAATGTGAGGCTCGTGGTGTGAATGGAGGGTGAGAGTAGAGGTGTGGTGGGTCATATCAACACCCGATCTGCTGCCCAGCTTTCATGTCCCTGCTCTTATCACCCATCCTAACCCTCAGCCAGATTTGCTGAGAAAGCTCCAAGCAACGATTGCGAAGCTACTTGTTACAAAGTTGCATCTTTCGCGTCGTAGTTTTGTCCCGACCGTACCAGACACGTGCAATGCTAAAGCATGTCGTCCTCGGTGGGCATGGCGATCCACGCTCATTGGCGTGGCTTGATGTTTAGCTGAATCTATGAAGTCGAAGAACGCCTGCAGCAGTTTGTTTGATGGCGTTGTGTTTTTGATCTCTGTTTTGCAAATCGAGAAATCTAAGTTGGGGGAGCGCGAACACTGAGAGTGACACGGTAATGCCTGAGCTGCGGGTAGACGAACCTCTGACGCGGGAGTTGCTCGATGCTCTCTACCCTCACCTCATCGTTGACGGTGCAGAAAGAACACGTTCCACCGTTTTCCTGGATGCATGCCTGAACGGCAAGCCGGTGGCAGACATAAACATGCTCCTCTTCGTCGCTCACCAGCTTGCAGGTGCGGAGGTCTTCGCTTCGAAAATTTCCTTTGGCAACAGTCAGTTTGTGCTCGACAACTACCTTCACTTCAACGCACACATTATGGACAAGAAGCAGGACAAGATGGTCAGTGCTATGTTCCACCCGGGCCTCCGCGCATTGCATTTTCATCCGAACCGAGTTTGTAAGAAAAAAGAGCTGGTCAGTGCGCAAACCATGGAACTTTGTGCCGAATTATGTCAGAAGGCGGGAGATGCATGTGCCGCCTTCACCTACTTCCCCGAGGGCAACAAACGAGTAACGCAGGTATGCTTCCACAGCCCAAGATGCTCGTCATTGATAGGTTTCTGCATGGAAACAACATGTCGTGTCAGTCTTCTTGTGTGAGGAAGAGGTTGCATGAAGCCAGTCCGAGGATGTGAAAGCATGAAAAGATCGAAAAAAGGAGCCATGGTCTTCACCAAGGAGACTGAGCAGGAAGACGATGGCGGATCCGATAGCGATGACTCGGACGAAGAAGACTAGCCTACAAGAAGCGATCCTATAGGTCGATGCTGTGCGTTGCTGAACCTGAGCCTGGATGATTCAGACCCGTTAGGGTCGGAGTCGCCCTTCAATCCTTCCGGACGTCGGGACGGACACAAAAGGAGCGCTGCCCGGAAATTGCAGTTGTCACGATCTCGTCTTTCTGTCAAGTCAGAAGCTGAAGCATTGCACACAAGGGCGCGATCCATGCTCTGTGCGTTTTCCTGTTTGGCAGCACTGATATTTTGGTGGTGTGATTTGTGTATGTGCTGCTCAGAATCGGAGTGAGTACTATGCATTCACATGATAAGCGCACGTGCACTGCTTCGTTACTGACTTGGAACTTAACTAGTCTCGACCAACATACTCGGAAACGTTGGATGACCCAGATTCAACGCCCACCGCAGCGTGAGAGCACCTTAGCCGAACATTCGCTCTTGCGCGGGCCCCTGCACCCACCGTCTTTTGTGGGTCATTTCGCCCAGGTCAGCTCGAAATCTCGTGGACGCAGATGAGGCTTGCCCGGAAGGGCGACAAGCAATTAATTATGATGGTTGTATCATAGCGCAGCTGCAGTGAAAACGGTGATTGTCATGGCTACGTTGCGTACAACATGTTGGCTCCTATGATATCTTGCCAATTTGGTGTTGAGCATATATGCCTTTGAGCTTGGACGAGTCTCGCAATGCGCTATATAAACGTCGATTGTAATTTTCCCGCCTCGCAGAACTGGTGGCTGCGTCGGCATGTTTGCATGCAGAGGCTGTGATGTCCAGGTGAAGGTGTCGCCACATTCATTTTGTGCTCTTGAAAGTGTTTCCAAGGCTGAGCAAAGGACTGCGCGGCCAGTGAAGCAGAACGGCGTTGAATCTGATTTGATAACTTGCTCGGCAAGCCTGGCAGGCCGAAAGAGCTCGTGGATTCATGCCAACCTCTCTATCATCAAGCCCCAGTGCCCAGTGCCACTTCCCAGAACACGAGAAGATCCTTACTTGGCAAATTGCCTGTAGCTATGTCGACACAGAAGCACGTAGAGCGGCCATGGCGTCCCCCCTGGAAGAGCTGGGGCGCCAGGCCGCCGCTTGAAACATACGGCGGTATCCGGTATCTTGCGTGCAGTGGAGCACTTGAGGCTGAGTAAGAGTATAGGCGTGTCCGGTGCCGAACTGCACTCTGCTGGCTGGGTCTAGGGTCCTCTTAGTTTAAGCTTTTGCTAGTTACTTAGCCTGGATCCTTTTTTTTTTTGGGGGGGGGGGATTTGGGGCCCGGAATATTTTTATTGTCACCCCTTACATTATTGCGACCCCGGTTCTAACATCAAATGTTTGGGCAAATTGGCTACGCAATTAAAACTTCTCTTCCGCCCGGAAAGTCTTGCCCGGGGAATATTTTTTATTGCCACCACGTTTAATGCAATGACCGTAACATTAGATGATGTTTTTCTGTCGAACTTACAGTTCGCTACCGCATCCCATATCATATTTGCACGAGAAGCTCCAACAGTTGAAAAGACTTCTTCTGCGGCCCTCGGAGGTTTCGCTGCTGCAGCGTGGCAGTCCTCAGGAGGCTGGTGGTCGGGGGAGGGCGACATAGAAAGCTTGGGAACGGTTGATCTATGGCAGTCCTCCAATTCTCACTATGACAAAGACAGTGTGGTGCAGGTCAAAGATGCCTCGGCGCGGCTGTCCCAGTTCCAGCGAAGTCGCGACTAGACCTTGATTGGATACGAGTTGATTCTTGATAATTAGGCCTTCGGAGATCCACGGCCTCGTACCGTTCTTTAACGATGCAAGGGACGCTGAGACCTGGCAGAGTGAGATAGAGTGGTTGGGGTTTGCAGCTCGGATCGCGAAAGCCTTTGCGAAGGCTTCTGGATACTTTGTAAATGAGCAAAGCATAGCAAAGCGATCACCAGCCTTCCCACTTCGCTCCAGGGCTCCTGCAGAAAGACTGCGGCAGTGTCGATTTCTTCTCTGACCCTGCATAAGCCCGAAGGCCTTACTTAGAGTGATCTCGGCAGGCCATGCCTTGACCCTCAGCGTGGCGCTGCTCCGAGCAGCCCAGGGATCTGGGGAAGCCTTCGCATCGCGGCTTGGGCAGAGAATGTGCTCCAATATGCAAGCAGAACTAAGCTTCTTATTACATCTGTATTCCAGGCTGACGTATGGTCATCATCGTCATTATTCCACCGACCGCCCTGTGTAGTCGGAGTATTAGGGACCATGATGATGATGACTATGATGCTGATGCTAATGATGCTGAGGATGCTGATGCTGATAATGATGCTGGTGCTGATGCCGGTGCTGACGAAGGGTATGATGGTGATGATGATGAGACGGATGAGGATGAGGATGATGATGGGTATGATGATGAGGAAGAAGAAGATGATGATGATGATGATGATGCCGATGATGCTGATGATGACGATGATGATGATGACGGGGATGATGATCATGAGGAGGGGGAGGATGGGATTTCCATTCGCAAAGACTGTAAATGACGTTCTCAGCTGCAGGGACAAACATTGTCAAGCACCGTTTTGGCAAATCGGTGCTGTGGCCTGTTTCCCCAGTCGTGTCCCATCGGCGTCCCCTTCGTATCCCGGTCGTGTCGTGTCCCAGTCGGTGTCCCCGTCGGCGTCCCGGTCGGTGCTTAGTCAATGTTATGATCGATGTTGTCGATCTTTGGTCTTTGCCTTCGTTGACTCTCATTCGTGTCACGGCCGTGTCGCGGTCGGTGCCCCCGTCGTGTCCATGTCAATTCAGTCTGGGCTGTGTTTAACAGGTGTCCTGGTGGAAGTTTTGGCCGTTGTCGAGTCTCATTCGTCTCCTGGTGGTGTCGGTGTCCCGCTCGTGTTCCGGTGGTGTCCCGGTCACTCCCTGTCAGTGCTTTGGAAAGTAGTTAGTTGTGTCCATAGAGACAGGCATACAGACAGGCAGACCGACGGACTCACGGACGGATGGACGGGCAGATCGACAGACAGGCAGGCAAAAAAGCAGACAGAGACACACAGACACACACATGCATGCGCGCATACAAATAACATGTGAGGGTTGTTCTAAAGGTCTGTGTCAACGGTTTATGCAAAACCGGCCATGTGACAGGATTTAACGTTTGAAGAGTCCGCGAAAGATCCGCTAAAGCAAGCGCAAAAGGAAAACACTTCTGAGCAAAGTCGGATCAACACGCCATCACACATTACAAGATTCAAACATGTCCTGCCCTGCGAACGTATAACTTCAAACGAGTCCTCACTCAGTTCTTGCTTTGACTCGTTCAAGTCCAAGGCTCGCTGTCCAGACGGTACACGGGCCTGGAGTTCATACTTGTAAGGCTGTGGGGAGCTCACAAGGTCCAAGGTGCCGTCAAGAGGGCCTGCGGAGCGTAAGGGGTTGTCGTTGTAGTAAGTGCCCATGGTCCATGGTTTGTAAGTTTGAGCTCGGGATTGAGGACGCGTGCAGTGGATTGTGCGGAAGTTCCGCGAAAAGACCGCGAAAGCTCAAGTGTGTCTTGAAGGCGGTATAGGCCGCTGCAGGTTCTCACAAAGGCATTGCATGAGCTCAGCCAGGAGGAGGTCAGACTTAAAGACAGAAGCTTATCCGAAAACAGGTTCGGAATGGATGCGGAACGATGCAGAAGGCTGCTCGTTTAGAGACCATGGCGATGGAAATAAAGGCGTGCATTCAAGCCTGGCTGGTGAGTTGGCGCAGGGCGCTTCTGCACGTGAAGCTTAACACCATGTACGTATGTATGTATGCATGCATGGATGTATGTATGTTCGTATGTACAATACAACAAGTAGTATGTATATATATATACACACACAAATACATACCCCCAAACAGGCTCCGCGAAAGATCCGCTAAAGTAGCCGCAAAAGGAAAACACTTCTGCGCGAAAGTTCGCACATCTGGCCGTTTCCAGATAATCGGAATTTCGAGCAACCACCATGTACATCTGTACATATGTATATATATACACATAAACATAATGAGTATATACATACATACATACAAGTAACAAGTATTTCGGGCAAATGTATGTTTATGCCGGTGGTGTTCCGGTCGTTCAGTCGGTGTCCCTGCCGCTGTGCCGGTCAGTGCCACTGTGAGTGTCCCTGTCCCGAGACTGCAGTTTCCGTGATTGTAACAGCACTTGATGCCATGTAGAGAAGCTTCGGCTCGCTATGGGGGTCTGCGGCTTAATTCGTTTTCTAGTTGTTTGTTGTTATTCCTGTGACCAAGTGGCCGTTCATAAAATCTTCGATCCTTGCTGGAAGGGCAAAGTCCCCTGCCACCACGAACGCCCAAATCAGCTCGGGATGTGTCTTTCTGTTGCCGCATGGGGATGGTTTCCAATTATTATTAAAGAACACAAAGCTCACTCTAGGGATCACTCTAGCGACTAGGATAAATAGTAGTCTGTCTAGAGGCTTTCCATGATCATCTCCCCTACACTCCATACCAGGACCCACTGACGCATAAACCCTCAAGCCCAGTGTTTGTTTGTCTTTTACCCTAGTGCAACAATTAAACCGACAACATGCGACGACCCCAAAATCTCGAAGCAAGAAGAAGGAATTGGCAAACCTGCAATTCCACGCAAGCCTCTCCACATCTGGACCGTCCAGGTTTTTCGCTGCGCAGAGCCTCGCGGCCAGGGCTCGGCTCTGTGCCGACGAGGACTCGGAGATCTGGCCACAGGCAAGACAACAAGCAAAGAAACGGACAGAGAGAGGGAGGGTGAGAGTGAGAGAGTGTGTGTGTGCTTATATCTATATCTGTACCTGTACCTGTATCTATACCCACCCATACCTATACCTATGCCTATTACATATATATATATATATATATGTATATATATGTATGCACATGTGTGCGTGTGTGTGCGTTTTAACTGTCTGTGTGTGTGTGTGCGTGCGCGCACGTATGCACGGGGACTGCCGCAAATCCTTGGATTTCTGGCAACCTGTTTTGCTGAGATGCTTTTCAATTCATCGGCGTGCGTAAGTGATGTCCGACGGTTACTACTCCTACAGCAAACAACAACAACCTGCCTGTTCGCACAATCTGGAAATCTAACAGGCTGCACCTTACCTGGTACCCGAAGCCCCCAACCTATACAGTGCTTTGTAGATAATAAGCCTTGCATCTTGCAAGCTCTAGCAGACTCTAGCAAGCTCCGTGATGTTGACAATGAGTACCAGAAAGCCAGCTGTGCAAAAATCCGAGCCCGGGCAAGAGCACGGGCGGTCGAGTTGCCTGAATGATTGTTTTCCGTTGCACATGGTCCTCGAATATTCGTCGACATAAATGAGTATGAAGATAAGTACATACACACACACACACATATAGAGAGAGAGAGAGTAGAGTGTGTGTGTGTGTGTGTTGTATGTATGCTTGCTTGCTTGTTTGCTTGCCCTTGTACATGCATGTGTATACATGTACGTAAATATATATATATATACATGTATATATATCTCTCTATGTATATGTGTCTATATCTATATGTGTGTATGTGTTTACCTATATATGTACGTACGAGAGTGCCTACATACATACATACATACATGCCTACATAAAGATATACATACACACATACACACGCACACACATGCACATACATGCACAGTTCATACTTACATATGTGCATACACATACACATATTTACATAATCTCTCTCTTAATTTATGTATATGTAGGTGTATATGTATATATATATATATATATATATATGGGCGCGTGGTCATTCCCCCACCCCTACATTTCAGCATCTTCGGTATTGCGCCCAATACAATGCAGTGCAGAGGATGTACTGACCCTAGTCATGCCCCCATACCGCGAAGTGTGGTATAAACCCATATATTTCAATACACATGACAGAAATACGGTACATACACGGTCCAGAATATATAACATAAAATATCTTGAACATGTGTAGTATCCTGCAACATAATGAAATGAGACGGAATGTGACTTACCATGATAGAATACAGCGTTTTTCAGAATGACATAATACATCATATCACATTATTTTTTCAGTTTATTTTTTGCAAAAATACATGATGTAACAGATCATGCTTTACACTGGTATAGTATCGTAAAGTACATTTCACATAACCCATGATAGAACATGTTATGCTCCAATACAACATGAGTTAAGCTGGCATGGTACAGTAAACATTTTGATGTGATGTAATATGCAAAAATAAGGTAACTGACAACCAGATGCANGCTCCAATACAACATGAGTTAAGCTGGCATGGTACAGTAAACATTTTGATGTGATGTAATATGCAAAAATAAGGTAACTGACAACCAGATGCATGCTCTATATGACAAAATACAGTCTAGTACCATCAGATATAGCGTGGTATGTCTTAACCTATTATCTGCCAGTATGAGAATGTCAAGAATCATAATTAACCATAGCAAGATGTTCAAAATGGTGCAACTTATTGTGAGATGATATGACACGGTATAGGGTGAGATGATAATATCTGACCAAGCTTTCGTTAACATGTGTAGTATACTCTCATGTTGTATGATCCATTATGATCTATGTCTAACTCAAAATAACTCATGCAGCAAAAAAGACAGTACAACACAATGTTTGCAATAATATGATACCAGTAGCAGACTAACATATGCGACACAGCATGGTAGAATATNCAAAATAACTCATGCAGCAAAAAAGACAGTACAACACAATGTTTGCAATAATATGATACCAGTAGCAGACTAACATATGCGACACAGCATGGTAGAATATCATTTCGTGGGCTTATGTAGAATGTTAACTATGTAAAATGCAATTGGTAACAGAATTTCACATATGACACCCTTTATAGTATAGCATAGTACAGGAGAGTAGAGTATAGTAAACTGTAAACGTTTAGTGTAGTATACAATGTAGTATACAGTCTAGAATATATGAGCATAGTACATGACATAGTATGTATTGTAGTGTTCCCTCGAGCTCATAGTATAGTCTTTAGTATATCATATAGTACATCCTATAGTAAGGTCTATGGTCTACAGTTCTGTCTGCAATATAGTCTGTAGTATAGTCTTATGGTCGATAGTATAGTCTGCAATATTGGTCTGTAGTATAGTCTAGAGCCGACAGCATAGTCTACAGTAGATTCCAGTTCGGTTTCGTATATAGTCGAAAGTATATAGATGGTACATAGTATCACACTTTTTTCTGCATTTGCAAAATCTTCAGCAAGGGGACAATAGCATATCTGGAACAATATATACGAAAAGACAACATAGTTCAATATGATATAATGGAATACATCATGAATTAAGGATCCTGCTTGCTTTCGGCGCTTTGACTCTTGACGACTTGGTGGACCGAAGTGGGCATCAATGTGTCGTGCTGTCAGTTCTCACACTCGTTACGCCGACCATACTTATATAAATATCAATATATCTATATATATATATATACATATGGATATAGATCGCTCTGTGAAACAACTGTTTTTACGTAATATTTAACCTGTAGTGGGGTATAGGCAGGCGTGCGTTTCGAAACACAACGTATGGTTCGAAACACGCGCCTGCCACGGCCTCAACCCAGTAACCCATTGACCCATTATCCCATGAACCCCGTTAAACCATTCATCTGGCCTAATGGACTTAGGAGGCCCCAACCCATTCACCCATTAACCCAATGATTCTGGCCAAATGGAATTGGGAGGCATTAACCCATTAACCCAATAACCCAATCGTTCTGGCCAAATGAATTTGCATTAACCCATTAACCCATTAACCCAATCATTCTGGCCAAGTGAATTTGGGAGTAGAGTCCATTCCCACTTGGGCAAATCATTGGGTTAATGGGTTAATGCAAATTCATTTGGCCAGAATGATTNTTCTGGCCAAGTGAATTTGGGAGTAGAGTCCATTCCCACTTGGGCAAATCATTGGGTTAATGGGTTAATGCAAATTCATTTGGCCAGAATGATTGGGTTAATGGGTTGGGCACATCATTTGGTTAATGGGTTATTGGGCATTGGGTTAATGCAAATTCATTTGGCCAGGGCACATCATTGGGTTAATGGGTAGGGTTGGGGCCTCCTACGGATCGGTTTCGAAACAAACACGAGTTTCGAAACCAGATAGCAGAATTGAGAACAGAAGAGCGAAGTTACAAAAATGCAGGGGTGGGGGAATGACTACCTACNTGGGGCCTCCTACGGATCGGTTTCGAAACAAACACGAGTTTCGAAACCAGATAGCAGAATTGAGAACAGAAGAGCGAAGTTACAAAAATGCAGGGGTGGGGGAATGACTACCTACCCATGTGTATATATATATATGTGTGTGTGTGTGTGCGTGTGTGTGTGTGTTTATGCCGTTTGTTCTTTGCTTCGGTTTCGGTTTCATGTATGTGTTTTTTGTCTTGCAGAGTTTCGAGATGAGGGATTCAGCGCTTAGGGGAAAGTTTCCGCGGTCGGAGCTTCAAGACTCGATGCGGTCGAAGTACAGATTCCCATAGAATCCGTCTCGACCCTTTCAGTCATGCCGAAGTTTTCAAAAGCATCTGGAAGAAGCAGAGCATCGCTCCGATTGCTGTTCCGGGTTGCGCAAGGAGTTATCGCAGTTCCGTGGCGCAACACTATAGAGCCACTGCAGCCCATGATGCTGCTAGATAGACATCCGACTGCGAGGTCGCTCCAGAACTTCTAGAGGCGACGGCTGTGGGTGTCGGCAAGACCGAATCGATGGCTTGAATTCGTGTGGCACACACTTTTGGATGTAGAGGATTTAGAGCTACTGAGACATAGACTTTAGTGAAGTTGCTAGATTTCTCGGGGTGCCGCATTCGAACCCGCTTAAGATCAGTTGCTTGTGGCCGCACCAATCCAGCTGTTGCAGAAAGCTGATTAGGATGTGCTTGGCCTCCCGTATTGTCAAAGAGGCAGGACTGTTTCTTGGGATCTTTGCCGGCTCTCAGTCCTAGTCCGGAAGCTTTCGCGCGAGGGAAGACGTGCTCCCGCACGGAGGTTCTGAGTTCTGGGAGTTGTGGGAAGCCGGCTTTGCGACAGTGCCTGGGCTTCGAGCAAGAAGAGTCCCGTTCATCTGTCATACGAAGAATCATACCGTGGAGAACCCCATGGTCTCGTGCTAGTCGGCTCGTAGCTGGCGGGTGCAGATCGAAGTAATCGGAGTCTTGGTTTCGGGGTCGGCCGACAACCCTTTGCTCCCAGTTGAGGCTATGCGTGGCTTTGTCCAGAAGCTTCGTGGCAATGTGTCAGAACCTCAGCCTCACAGCCACTGGTGAAGGCAGCCCCAAAGCCTACGAAAGAAAAACATCATCTTTGCCCGGATCTCCCGTTCTCGATTCAGGCGACACTTGGCCTAACGCTCTTCCCGCTGCCATGACCCAGCTTGGTGACAAGGGCGCCCTTCGGCTAATCACTGCAGGCACCTCTTGCAAAATGCCATAAACTGGGTTGTACCAACATTGAGGGTTGAGGAACAGATGCCGGTTGATTTGCGTTGCATCTTGGCTGTCATTTGAAACTACTCAGCACAGGTCCTGTGTGGCATCTCCTGACAGCTAGACTGTGAAAGAGCGCCATTTTGCACAGTTCATTTGCAAGAGTCTCCAAGGGAATTCAACACTCCAGCTCAGGACTTGCTTCCCTTGCTGGAGTTCCTGCAGGCGCAAGATTTGTCAGCTGACAGTTGCGCGGCACGAGCGTACGCGGGTTGGCTAGTGAAGCAGACAGCTGCATAAGCCTTACACCTTCCTCGTGGCACCACATCTCACGGAGTTCACCCGGGGGCACTCTTAACGGTCGCGGCGATGAAACCCTGAGCATCAGAAGCTCGTTTCTGTGTTATTGTATGATGCAAAGGTGGGACTGCCTGCGAGAGTTGAAGGTCTGTGAAGGCCCTCGGAACACCGCAAGGTACGGGGGTTATGGGTGGTGATGGTGGTCATCCTGCCTATGTCTCGGGTACCTATATATAGAAGGTGTTCCCCTCCCTCAACCAACCTGGTTTTCCGGACGCTATCTGCTAAAGGAAGAGAGGGCATAAAAAAAAGCTCTTTTGTTAGGCGCTTGCAGAAGAGCCCTTCAGCCGACGTCTTCTGGTGGATGGGTCGCGGAGGCAGTCGCATGCTGTGTTGCAGAGAGCAGTGTTGGTTGCGTGAGGCAGGTAGTCTGTCAAGTGCTGGAACACTGCATCCGGCAATTACACACATGCCCAGGTCGCAGTGAAGTCTGTAAAGTTCCCTCTCCTGTCTCGACAGAAGCCGCTTTCTGCTGGCTCTCCGCGATCGGCAGCCAGTGATTTTAGCGGCTCTCGTTGAGGCGTAGTCCGTTGCTTGTCGGACTTGGGCGGGTGGTCAAGTTGCATTTACGATGCTGCATGGGCCTTGTGTTCGGAGGCAGTTCGGCGCTCGGCGAATGAGGCTACGCTGTCCGCTGCAGCAGCATGGCTGCGGGCGCAAAGCCTATACGAGGCAGCATCTATTGCGCGAGAGTGGACAAGCCCCTTCCGACCACCCCGACAGGAGTGGCTGCCGATGATTGGCATTGATGCGCCTGGAAGAGGACTCCGTCTGGTTATGAGGCAGTGCGTGTGATGCACGCGGGTAACCGCTGCAGTAGAGTGCCAGGAGTTCACTCGGCGCTTACCACGCTGAGCCCGATCTTTCAGGGCGAGGAGTGAGACGTTTGCAGCAGGGTCTGTGCCATGTTCTGACACGTTTCTGGGAGGTTCTACGTGTTGCCAAGCTGGAGTTCGGGCTTCCTGCTGCCTGGCTGTAGGGATACGCTATCTTTGGGGAGTGTCCGGGAGTGTTGTGGAGAGCTCTCAGGCGCTGGAGGCCTGTGCAGCCCTCGTTGCCGCAGCGCTGCCTCTTGCCCCCTCCTCGGAGTCTGTGGTCTGGCTGGCCTGTCACAGCTTGTGATTATCTTGGGGAGGCGGCAAGTTGCTGCCACCCCTGGGACCTAGGAGTTTGGAACCGGTGCTGCTTGGCTTAGACTAGATCCCAGTATATCCCAGATATCCCAGTCTTAGTACGTACATTTGACAGGCTTGTGCAGGCACCTCTGCCGAAGTTGCGACCAGAGACAGATTGCACATCGGTGAGCACCTAGCGACCTAACGGGCCTGGGGCGTCTCTTCATCCAACACTATTCCTCGAACATGTGTTGATTTCCTTGAGATGTGTCTCAAGATGAGTTTCGCGAGATCTGCTGCTGGAAGTTGGTGACCTATGCTGTTGTAGCAATGGACAGCATGGAAGCAGTTGTGATAGCGGGTTTCGCGGTTGCCAGCACTGAAAGATTTCGGTACTGCTCTGGATGATTTGCAGAACTTTTGTACAAGATATGCAAGCCGTTTAGGTGGCACGTGCACGCCATGACAAGCCCGCAAAGCCAACCCGGTGTCATGTCCAAGGTCGGCTCTGCCTTTGTGCCTGAGACGGACCCTAGACGCCTGCCTGACAGGTGCCCATGCAGTGTATCCACAGTTCTTGCAAGGGGTTCTTGCCGTCCGGATCAGGATCCTTGGGCCCCTTCTCGCTTCCCTGGGAGACCTTTGCCGCGGCCTGCCGAGCGTGCCTCACGCTGGACTGGGCGAATCCTGTGTGGTCAGATGCGGTTGCAGCTACAGGATGAGGGCGGGGGTGGGCGGCTCGCGGGGAGTCGCAGATCAAAATCGGCACTCCGTCACTCAGCCACGCAACCGTCCAGATTGTATTTCGCCTGTCAGACGCACGTCCAAGCAAGTAGAGAACGTCGACTCTAGCAGCAGCGCAGGAGTTCAGACAACTGATGCAGCGGACGTTGCCGGGGTGCCTCGGGTAGTGGCAAGTGTGGATGTGTTGCGTGTTGAATCGTTGCAAGATTGACTGAAGTTGACTGGCTCCAGAACTCAGCAAGGCAGCAAGACCTTTGCCGTTGTCCAGAGCAGGTGCTCTTGACGGTGCTCCACTCTGCTTTCTCCTTGCCTCTGACGCTACTCGCCATGGCATCGGATGTAGTACCGTACCTGAGAGTGAGCGCTTCAGCTTGTCTTCCAGAGCGTCCGACTAAGCTCGTCGGACTGGACAGGGCGAGTCATGGAACTACTGGTATAGAGTGATCCAACTGAGGCTATGTTCGGAATCGCTCCTTCCAGTGCTCACCGAAATGGGTGTCCTAGCTTCTCCATTGCTTTTGGGTCCTACCGACTGTAGGGCACTTTCGCATCTTCAATCTAAAACACTGGCTGCTGCTAAAAAGGATAGAACTTCTTTATCTCAGCCTGCAACAGGGCGTGGAAGTCGAGATATCAGAAACTGTGTAGCTCTGAGGTTGCATGCAGGACAAAAGCGGAAGCAATTCTCCGGTGCTCTTGCCTTCTTCAGGTGTGAGGCTGCTTGTGGTCACGGGCCCCAGAGGAGGAGTCGAGGCGGGGACGACCACCACGGGAAGGCAGTTGTTGAACTCACGCAGCACACATTGTAACCCCTTCCCCCTAATATTAAACGGGAGGAGGCCCCTCCTGAAAGTGTCATATTATTGGGGATACTGTTTATCTCTACTGTCACTTTTGAAGGATCTTGCTCCTGCTCTGGCTCGTGCTCCTATCCTGGCTTTTGCTCCTGCTCTTCCTCCTGCTCTTGCTCTTACTCCTGCTCTTGCTTTTGCTCTTGCTCTTACTCCTGCTCTTGCCCTTGCTTGCTCCTGCTTTTGGCTCTTGCTCTTCCTGCAGCCCCTGCTTCGGACCCCACCACATGCAAACTGGGTTTTAACGCGCAGAGATGATTTCGGGAGGATTGGCCGAAAAGTATTTTTATCATTAGGGGGGTGTTTTTTAAATGGGATGCGGCTTGTTGTAGGCATGCGGGCATCAAAACCGAATCGAAGCAATCCACTTGTCGGTCCTTGCGCCAGGTGGATGTGGAAGGAGGTCTACTGGGGAGAGCCTTCGACGCTTGGGAGGCGGCAGGGTTTTAAGAGATTGGCAGGAGAACCGCGAGCCTTTCTGTGTCTCCGAGCCTATCCGAAGCTGGCGCCCCGAAGCCCTAAGCCGAGAACGGTAAACCCAGGTATTGGCCAACGGGTTACGGTCTGAGCCGTCGTCTGCAGCATTGGATCTTGCTGCTGCCACGGCTTATGCTCAGAGCCGTGGCCGAAACGAGCGGGACAGGCCGCATGTTCGTACTTGTGCCTAGGTCCCGACGAGATTCAAAGCTTTGGCTTTCTTAATGCCATACCTTTACTTCTCTGAGGTTAAGAGTTGCCTGCTAGACCTCGTGATGCGAACCCTGCAACTCACGATGGAATCTAAGGCTCCTCTGTGCACTACCGGTGGCTCTGAAGCTTCCGTTGAACCTGCTCCTTGCCTGACAGTCCACCTATATACGTTGAGGTGATCGGGGAAAGCTCTCGAACTTTGCATCAAGAGTGCCGTATCAGACTTCTCCAAAAGGCCTGCCGACCAGGGGCCAAAGGCTGCTACTTGGGGCGTGCGCGGGCGGATTGCGCAGGCTGTGCCGTTGCTTCGTCAGCGGCTTGCAGAAGAAAAATACAGAGATGGCAGTCTCTATGGCTGTGGAGGTGCTGACAGTGTGGTGTTCAGGTGCTCCTCAAAGACAAGGCGGGCATCGCCCAGAGAGCATGGGTGTGCTTAAAAAATGGATCAGCAGCACGTTGACTGGCAATCTCAAGTTCGCTACAGCAGCACCTTGCAGGTAGAAAGGGCCGAAATCTTAGCTGTGCATATAACCTTACTGCATCAAGCAAGCGGGTCACGCAGACCACAAGGGCCGCAAGGCCACACGCAGCATGACTGCAAGCATCTTCGGGAGGAGAGGCCGTCGCGAAGCTGCGTGAGCTCCAGGCAAGTTGTGACGATGCTCATGCTCGCTTGCTTTGCTTGCTGGCGATTGCAACCTAGCCGCTAGCCCGTGCTCGAACTCGTTGGGCAGGTCCAATCTGGTTCTGCGCTTGACGCGGCTGGGCTCGCTGACCTGGAAATGGTCCTCACCTTTGGATCGGCTGTTGCAGAGTCTTGGCAGACTCCGTGAGTGTTATAAAACAGGTTGAACCGCCGCACCTGGGAGAGTCAGGGTGGAGTTAGGGGTACCTGAGTCTGATCCAGGGACCCTTGACGGCCCGTGTGTAAAAGGATCCTACTATAGACACTAGACTACTCGCGGTCATTATTAGTGCCCTTATGTTCTGGTGCCCGAAAATATTGTGCCTTGACCTAGTCAGCATAACAGCCTTCGAGGAGATGTGTGCGAGCACTGCTGAGATGGAGAGCGAGCTGCCCGTACCTCGCAGGTCGGATTGGATGTAGAACTATGCAGATCGCAGTTCGAGGGAGCTACTGGCCTACTCTGGTGCCGGTGCCGGCAAGGGCTCTGAATTGTGTTGTTGTCCCTAGTGCAGTCTACTTAATAAGCCATAGTTAGTCATGACAGGCGTTCTTGAGGAGATGTGTTCGCCCTTGACTCGTATCCTTCCGCGAGTTTTTCGAGGATTTCCCGATGCCGCAAAGTAACAGGTTGTGTTTGGCAATTCTGTCACCTAATTTGCAAGGCTGTGGTTTCAGTGCTTACACCAGTGATGGGTTTGCGTTGTGATGGGATGGTGGCGGCAGTCGTCCTTGGATTTATTGTCTGCGGTTCGCCGGGTCCTAAGCAGAGCACGACAAGTTATTCAGTCTCCGGAACACCTTGTCTTCTGGTTGCTGTTGCTGCAAAAGGTTTTCTACAGCCAGTGGTGATGCTGCCATCAATGCAGCCAAAAAGTCGACCTCGACGTTTGCGCTGTGCGTCTCACTCAGGTACCCCTGACGCATCTTCTGATGAGTCTTCCGCGCGTGCTTGCACTGCAGCCTTCCGATACTTCACTGAACCAATTCTATGGGATTGGAGATGTCAGATAGTCTGGGCAGAGCACTCAGAGCACTAGAGCTGTCAGGAGCCCTGGGCAAGCGTCTTGGAAGCTTCAGCCGCCGAGCTGATTTGCTACCAAGTTCCATTCAGAGTGTGCGAGTTCTCGTTTCGTCCTTGTCTGACTGCCTGCCAACCTGCCTGTGTGGGAGTCTGTCTCTCTGTGCCTAACAATCTCGGTTTGCCTGGCTATCCCTCTGTCTCTGTCTGTGTGTGTGTGTGTAACTCCTGTGACCAAGGATTGTAGGCCATTCAAGTGCTGAGTGCTATTTGCAGAGCAGGGGCATCAGGCCCGCCATACCTACCTGACGCAACGAAGCTATGGTATGGTGGGGGAAGCACCGGTTGGCCACCGGTGTGTACCTGCAATGTACAGAGTGAAGACGCTTTCTTCCGAGTGTGTGAGCGTTGTTTGATTGTCCCAATAGCGCTAAAGATTCAAGATTGACAGGTGTGTAGTCAGGCAACAGGACCCCTTTCTCGGAGTGGAGACCTGCACATGTGTGCTCCAGACAGCATTCGTTCAGCGCGCTGTCTGCTCCGGGGTTGCCCGGATGACGGTCATGCCACTGACCAGATGAAGTTCCCTGATCGGAACACTCTGATTCAATCTGACTGGAAGATTCAGCCTGACAACGAGTGCGGCTCAGTCAGTAGTAGAGTTACCGTCCGACTGTCAATGTCTCCATCCGAGGGTTGCGAATGCTTTGTTTGCGAGGTTGTTTGTTGGTGTTGAAGGCTCAAGGATTCAGGCAGGATTTCGTGAGCGGTAGACGCTGTTGGCCATGTGGAGCTCAGATTCACCTCAGTGGTCTACTGCCTCCGGGTATCAGAGTAACCGCGACTGGAACAGAGGCAAGCAGTGGTCTTCGTCCACCAATGATTGGTGGGGTACAAACAAAGATACAAACAAATATGCCAACTTTACTGTGCCAGCTCCGAATCCAGTGATTCCTGCCAATTTCAAGAGTTATGACAAGTTCTTTGATTCCACAGCTGTGGGGTCAGGCAACCACCAGTTTCATCGAGTTATTCAGTCCACTGATTGGTCTAGGAAAGCACAGCTTGCAGGTAGGCCAGTGGATGATCTCCGAGTGCATGAGCTTTGCTTTCGTGGCCTTATTGAGTTCTCGTTGAGAATTCTATCAGAAGGTCGCTTTCAGTCCATTGTGTGGACGCGCAATTCAGCTGAAAGCATGTTGGTTACTCAGCTTCTTAAAGGCATCCGAGGTATGAAAGCGGACATTGACCTTGTTGCCTTGGAGTGTCTCAAAGAGAAAAGTCTTCCGGTGCCTGCCAAGCACAAACAAGCGCCTGCATTCATGCAGCCATTGGTTGACACTCTTCTCAAAGAGGTCAAGAGCCGAGTGCCAGCTTCAGCATCGTCTTCGCAGGTTGGGTTTGAAGAGCTGGTTCGAGCCAAGGCCAAGCTCGCGCAGGCTGGTCTCGCCATCACTCCCCGTAAGCCCATTGGAGATGCTGAGCCGTCCAGTCCCAGTGGTAGTCCAGAAAAGCCGGGATCGTCGGGAGCCTTGCCCGTCGAGGGACAGCGTGGCAAGAAGCGCAAAGCAGAGCCAGAGGACTCTTCCAGCCAAGTTCGGA
>BGNK01001381.1:124940-150502 GCA_003297005.1 Symbiodinium sp. clade A Y106 | reverse complement strand
GGTAGGCAGCTGGAGGACGCCGAGCCTGCACGAAGTGGCGTTGACGTGCTGGGGCGAATTCCGCCGTTTGTGGGCACACTTTACACACTTCCCCGCCTTTTCGCTCCCAAAACCTCCCGACCCCCCCCCGCCCCGATCTGGGGTGTGAAGGAGGGAAAAGGGAGGTTTCACCCCCAACCCATCCAGCACGCCGCCAGGGTCGGCGGACCTCTGAACCCTTGACCCGAAACCCCAAACCCCAAACCCCAAACCCCTAACCCCTAAACCCCCGAACCCTAAACCCTAAAAGGTTGCTCTCGGTGGCCCTGGGACTCTTCGGGATCGGCATGCTGTCCTTCCGGCCAGAAAGCCGAGGTGCCGGGTTGTTTGTTTGCTTTCGATAGGGTTCGGAGTTCAGGGCATTGAGGGGTTTAGGGTTGAGGTTGACAGACGTAGCATGTTTTTGCAGAGTTTCCGCGCAAGCGACCACCAAAGGACCCCAGAGGCCACCCATCGAACTGAAAGCTTGAGCTCCGACTCTTCACAGATGAATCCTCGCTTTGGTTCACTGCCGCGCTCTTCGCATCTGCCTTTGCTTTCCTGGCAACCTTCGACCTCCTTTGCGAGGGCAAGCGGCTTGACTTGTTTTGTGTTTCGGCGAATTGTTTGTGATGGATGTAGGGGTTTCAAGGGTCAAGAGGAGAGGGAGGGAGCCCGCCAGGGAGGCAGCTGAGACAGCCTCAGCCGAAGTCACAACGCTACCACCGCCACCGAGGCCGCTGCTCAGGAGCTGGTGTTAGAAGTCCTTCTGCCAACGCTCATCTAGTAGTGCTACTAGTAGCAGTAGTCGTCGTCGTAGTAGTAATCGTCGTCGTCGTAGTCATACTAGTCGTAGTAGTCGCAGTGGTAGTCGTCGCAGTCGCAGTCGCAGTCGCAGTCGGAGCCGCAGTCGCAGTCTTTCGCAGTAGTGGTGTTGCCGTCGTCGTCGTAGTACCTTCAGCCCCCCCAACCGACGGGAAGATCTATCGACGCTTTTAGGCTTGAAAGCCGAGTTAGTGATGAAAAGACTCCAGATTGGGCGAACTGAGCTTTGGCATGTATGCAGGCATGCGAGCAGACCCTGAATTGTCGAAATTTTCGGCTTCCCGGAAGCTCCAGATCGTGTGCCATCTGAGTTTCGGAACAATGGACGCACCGCTTAAGCATGAGGCTGCAGCTGTTGCTCCGAACACATAGTATCTTGATGCATGATGTAAGTCTTATAAGGCAGCATATTACATTACATTATATTTCAATATATCGTATTGTGTTCTGCTTTGTTATTTTATGTTACATTGTGCTAAACTATGGTACAATATATCATACTTGGGGGTGTCAGGCTGACATTTCGGAGGCTCCGTGTTCAAAAAACGGCATGTAGGATGAAGGGTTCCTCATATACGGGCTCTCTGGGGATCATCGCACCTGGCTTCATCCCAGCTTTGGAGCTCTTTGAGAATATGAGACATATAATAAGGAACCCCAAAATACTATACTATAAATAAAACAAGGAACCCCCAAAACCCTACCCAGGTACTCGGAGATTATGCGCGAGGAGCAGGCGAAGCACGATCTTTTGCACCACCGAGCAAGGGTGATTATGTTATGGTCTTTCTTTTACGAGTGTGGCCTTCGCTTAAGTCTAAGTCTATGTAAAGCATCTCCAGGTAGTGCCATGTAGCCAGTTTTTCCGTGACGCACTTTGGATTGCACGTGTTGAAGTATGTCGCAAGAACGGCTGCCCAGCGCGTACGGCGGGTTGGTGTTTTGTGACTTCTCCTGAGCCGTATTTAGTCCCCAGTCTTGAACTCGAACCACCCGTATGCAACACCATTCTATCTCAAACCTGCCAGCTACCAGATCAAGCCCTCAACCCACTCCGGAGCCCATGCCCCCTAGGGTTGCATCCCAAACCTTCAACCGCAAAGGTTCAGTATCCTCTATGCAAACCCAACTCAACGCCAGACCCTCGTTCCAAGCACTTTTTGTTGAGTGGCTTGTAAGCGCCAACGATCTATGCAAGGCTTGGTAGACATTCAGGATTTTGGCTCCGGGAGACCTTGTACGGCCGTTTGAAGTTGCAGCCCTCCTTCACGAAACGGCACAAAGCGTCACAACGCGAATAAGACTCACCCTAAACCCTATATCCTGGCCAAACCCAAAGCCAAAAACCCTAAACCAGTTCTCACAGCATCGCGAGCCCAGTCAGGCCGGCAGCGAGGCAGGCTGCTGGGTTCGGGCATGGTCAAGGTAACGGTCGGAGGAATATTTACTACCGATATTCCCTTGAAGTCCTCATGTAACTATGCCGCATAGCATAATAGACACCAAAACCCTGTCAGAGTATTAGGGAGGGTTTTTGAGGCACTCTTCTGGTTAGCCCCCGCAACACTATGGTAACACAAGGGGGCCTCCCTCGTTGGCGGAGCAGGAGATTTGTGGTGTTTTGCAACTTTGAGAGATGTTCAAGACGTTATGGATAGTGATCGGATTCCGGGACACCACGGCCTTGCCTGTTCGCTTGTTTGAAGGGCCATTGAGGTCAGGCTAGTGTACTACGGAGTTGGAGCGTAGTCTTCGGGGTTTCTTGCGTACACAGGCTTCCTGAAACCCTTAACCCCAAACCCTAAACACCCTAAACCTAAATACTAACCCTCTAAACCCTGAACCCTAAACCCTTTGCTTCCGTCCCGACAGCCCGTACTGGCCGAAGCCTTGAGCACCATACGCCTATGTCCGAAGCCCCACTGTGACGGATCCCTAAGGCCCTGGAGCCCTTTGCCCCGAAGAATGGTCATAGCCGTATGAGAAGTACTTCTGCTAGTTCGTATATCATAAGACCATTGCGCTAAGATGGTAAAGATATTCCGTGCAATTCATCCCAAAACGTCTTGAAGCAGCACCAGCCTGGGGCCTCACTTTGAAGCATAGGCAGTTCATGTTGACCAAGATCGAAACTCCTACACCCCTTCCTGCCCTCACCAGTCAACTCCAGGCCCTCAGTCCGAAACGCTAGAACCCTAAACCCTGAACCCTAGAGCCGGAAATGTCCCAACGATTCATCCCTTGACCTTTCTGCCTAAGCTCTCAATGGTCTGAGGTCTCAGCCCAGGCCACTCAAGCCAACCCGAAACACTCCCCAAGCCCTCTCTGAGCAGCGGCCCGAAGCCCAAGCCTCCTCAGGTGCTCTCTCTCGTCTGGTCTTGCATGCAGCTCGGCTCGCTTGTCGCAGCTCTCGGCGTGGCCGATGTCGTGGATACGGAAGGTCCCAGGCGCTCGGCTGGGAGTCTTCAGCCACATAGGGTTTAGGGCCTTTTCGGCTTCAGGGTTCGGAAACCTCCGTCTTCATGGGTCATGCAAGCACACTGAAGTCGTCGCCTAGAGCCCCCCGCTGTTTGAAGCAGTAGCCGCCGCCATGGCAGTTCCCTTCAAATCGTTGTAGTCGTTTTTCTCCCGGCTCACTGCAGGGAATGTATGCGTCTTGACCTAATTCTTCTAGCTGACCATAGTTTTCATTCTGGCAGCTGCAGCCTGGTGTCATGCAGGTCTCTGGCAGTCGGGAACGAGCAATTTTAAATAGTAGCAAGAGGCAGTGTAGTCGTAGCGATAGTGGTAGCTGCAGTGGTGTTTGTGCGCCCCTAGCTCAAAACAGGAGCTCCAATCATGCTGAATTCCGACTGCAGACCCCGATTACCCAAAGATCAACGTCGAAGCCCACAACCCTAAGGCCTGCATGCCAAAGCGCAGGATAATCTCAGCTTGTAGGAAGGACAAGTGACAAGGAATCCATAGGCCATTCAGTTTATGTAAGGCCAAGACCGAACTCGCTGGAGGCCGCTTATCCGTGTCTGCCTCTTCTTCACGCTTCTCTCTTTGTGGCGAACCTGCGCAGGCTTATGCCTTGCGAGCCGGGTGGCTATGCTACGATGCATCATGCAACTGAACCTTCTAGTGCAAAGTACTGTTATCTAGTATGGCTGTGGCTCGCTGTTCTGATCCTGCATTGCTGTGGCATAGCTGTCTGGAGCGATAATTACCATTAAGCGTATGCTTGAGAGTTTGCAGGGTCACAAGGGCTTCTTAAACCCTAACTCCAGGCCCAAACCCGTAGCCCTAAACTGTAGAAACCGTAAGCTCCAAGTCCTAAACCCATCAGTCATTCAGCAGGAAGCTTTGGACTTAGAGCAGCGCCGAACCGTGTATCAGCCAGAAGTGCAACAACAGCTATTACTCGTGTTTCTTCTCGACATGCTTGGAGATGGAACGAGAGAGGGAGGGAGGGAGCGAGGGAGGGAGGGATAGGACGAAGGGAGGACGGTAGCAGCAGCACTAGGATCTGCGATGATAAAGACATTTCATAGGCTAGTTTTTAAGCAATGAATATACGAATCGATGCCAGCTTCACATGCTCCACCATGCTTGAAATAAGTGCAGAGATGCCCCAAAAGGAAGCCACTTGAGTCCCTTGGGTAGGAGGTTCATGATGATAAAGGGTCGCAGTCTAGACAGGTAGTCTGACACGCTTCGGTTTCCTAGCCCCTGACCCTCGAAACACCTACGACTCCACAGATTCTGCCGTCTCTCGCCGTCTTACCCCAGCCAGACAAAGATCTGAACCGTAAATCCCTTAGCACTGCCCCTTAAACCCGTAAACTACTCTAAACACAAAGCCCTATATCCTACACCGCAAATCCAAAAGTCTCGAAGCCCTACACCCTTAGCCGAGAACTCTGAGCCGCAAACCGCAACACCCAAACGGAAGGCGATCTGCCAGAGGAGCCAGCAACCAGCCTGCGACAGGAGCATGTAGGTTTTTTAGGGTTTACCATCAGGTCCGATGAGTCAGCATAGTCTCACAAAGTCCCGAGAGGGTTTTCAGGGGTCAACAAAAGGTTAGGGACCCCGCTTCTTTATTACAGTATTCAAAAATTTGGACAAGGAGCAGTTTGTTAGTGCACGGCAGATCACGGCAACTCTTGGTAGAACTGGTTTGCCTGTTTCGACCTCGCAGACTCTGGGTTTCCATGTTTTGCTTCGGAAGGATGGTGGAGAAGTCTGTCGGTTCCCTTGTGGGGATGCACGGTGGAGGTGCTTGACAATCCCTGCTTTTGGAGCGAATTGGGCTTAGGGGCTCCATGGTTCAAGCAGGTTCAGGTTTGATCTAAAGCTTATCAGCCTTTCCAGCGGGTGGGAGTGCAGGCTGAAGATCTTCTGCACTTTTTCCAAAAGATCTGGTGATGAGACCGAAGCAACTCTATTGCTGAGAGCATTGGCTCTCGTCTTTGTCTCTGCAACATATGTGTGGCTTGTTAGTCTTCTTGTTTTCTTATTGTTATTGTTCTTTGTTCTTGTCACTGTCCTTGTTCTTGTTTTTGTTCTTCTTCTTCGCTTGATTATTATTATTGTTCTTGTTCTTGTTATTGTTACAGTTCTTGTACGTGTTATTGTTATCGGTCTAGTTATTGTTCTTGTTGTTGTTCTTGTTATTGTTCCTGCCGTTGTTGACCGAGCTCTTAACCGTGCCGCTTCATGAATGCCAGGCCCTTACAGCCCCAACCTTGTAGTATAATGTACACAAAAATTTCATGAATGCAGTTAAGCCGTTAGTTCAAAACCATTAAAAGCTTTGTTGAAACTTTAGCAGCGTTGTGAAGGCCAGTCGATTAAAGCCCTATAAACTACGTACCTTCATCCCACCTGTTACGGCCTCTATATTACCAAGGCGCGCAGCTGGCGTTCGCTTTGGGCAAAGGCTGCCTGGGTAATACTAACTTCCCACTTTACTTCTGAGGGTTTCTTATAGCAATACTGTTCGTCCTTAAGGTTCCTGGTTATAACCAAACTACTATTCCTCAGGGTTCCCTTATGATACTTACTAAGAACCCTGTGATATAAGTGTGGCTACAAGGGTTTCTATAAGGGTTTCTGTAGGGGTGTCGGCGAGGCTACAAGGCTTCCAGAGCTTAAAATTCTATTGTTTTTTCGAGGGCAACTGTGCCTCTCGTCGAGGGACACCGCCCGGGGTCCATGCAAACCTCCTTGAAAGCACCGAACCCAAAACCCTAGACCCGAAACCCTAAACCCAATCCACCGGTGCATCGCAGCTTTGTGCTGTCTAGAGCAAACTGCTACCCAGCTGTTGTCGGCGATGGTGTCGTGCTTAAAGATTATAGACTTGTCACGAGCACTTTCTGCAAACATCCGGAGGTTGTCAGGAGAGACAACAACTGTGTTCAGAGCTGCAGCTTGGAGATCACCTGACCTTCTTCGGAACAGTGACGTGCAAACCAAGTGGAAGTCATCTGCGAGGGCCACCTAGCAGCGTGTAGCCTTGAAGAGCAGTTCCCGATAGCGTTTTTTCAGCTTTCCATACGTCACACGGCAGGGGTCGCCTATGAACCGAGCGCTGACAAACGGTGCCTACTAGGAGGAACTTGCACATGAGCAGCTCTCGAAAGTAGGGTCCCTCGTAGGTCCCAAATATAGTACGACACCCTACAAAAAGGACCACCAAAAAGGACCCTAACTTAGAGAACTGCCCGCGCGCCACATGCTTGTGGTGCACTTGAAGTGAGATAGTTGGCCCGACCCCTGAGTTCCTTGACATCAGTGTTTAAAATGTATTCTATTCTGCTCCGTTTTTCTTCTGTTCTTACATATTATGTCGTATCATACTACACTATGATGTATTAATACTAGGTCATATCACATCATATCGTCTCCGAGCCTCTTAAACACCATCCTGGGCCTCCACGGACGTCGATGTCCCAGCCAGGCCATGTCGGAGCCCGGTCTTTTCCTGTTGGCTTCCGCCATGGCGGCCGGATCAGCGAGCCTTGGAGGAAGAGCTCTGGAGCTTGGGGGCTATGACATAGGCGCCTAAAAGGGATGCTCTTGGGTTTAGGGTAGATGGTTAGTATGGTTTTAGTAATTTGGGGGCGTAGCGTAATTCTGTAGGACCTATAAAGTACGAATGATTTAGGCGTCTATGTATGTCAAGGGAGGTTTGGGAATCCATGTTCTGGAAAACTGAACTGCGGATATCGAGTTTGAATCCGGCGGATTCCCTAAACCCCAAACCGCCTAGACCTATGTTTGCCAATATGGAACTAATCTGGCTTCCGAGGGTGGCCCCAATCTACTGGCGAAGCTTTCGGACTTGAGGGTTTGGGGCGTTCGTGTAGTTCAGGGTTTAGAGTTTTCGGGCAGATTAGGGTTTTTGGGGTTCACCGTGCTGAGTCACAAAAACAAGGAAGGGGGCTTAAGAGCCAGATTTCGCCTTGAAAGCAAAAGATAGCATGGGGCCTGTAGGGTTTAAGGTTTTGCAGCTTAGCTTCGGGTTACCAGAGATGGTGTAAGCAGCCAGAACAGTTAATTAGACATCATATCCTTAGGGCTCTTCATGATAAGCACAGTATAAGTATGCTCCCAAAACCCCATTCTACTGATCACGGCCCCCATGAGATGGACACTCCTCATGCAGCGAAAGTACATGTCCAGATGCCTAGGGTTCGGAGGCTTCAGACTTTTTAGGCTTCGGGCTTCCAATGCTTCCTGCTTTGAGCCATGTCCGAAACTCTATGAGCACTACCCCAAGGATGGTAGCATTTGCTACCGCCATCTTCGGCGACCAGGTGCGGAGAGGGCATGGGCACTGAGCTTGTCAGTCTGTGAAGTACAGTTTTCTCGTGTTGTTTCGTGTGCCTGGTCTTCTGCAGGACCACTTCCAAGCCTTGAGGCAAGTAGGGGGTTTCAGGCTGACAGAAAAGCAACGTAGAGCCGACACGCCACGAACACCTGTTGCATTTTTCTGCAGGCACCGGACCCTAAAGCCGCTTGAATCCCAAACCACCAGCCAGAGCCGACTCCAATGCCGCATCCAAAAGTCCCACAACCAGAAACCAAGAGGAGAGGCCCAAACCCAAACCTTGAACCCTTTATTTTGGGGCTGAAGCACCTCCGAACATAAAGCCCCGAGCCACGCATGGGGTTTTCAACATGTACTTGTTGCAGAGACCCTAAACCCTAAAGCCTTCATTTATACCTTTCGTGCGAGGGTAGAGTTCTCACCGCACTCGGCGTGTCCGCGTTGAGACTTGCCACAATCATGGGTTTCCTCAATATAATGGCAGTGTAATATGCCCCAAGACCCTCTTCCAATGTTTAAGTTTATGTTTAATGTAGAAGCCTGAAAGACTACTGATCTTTTTCCTTAGGGTCCCCTCGCATACTTACGTACAGTACATCCCAACACTCTGTTTTAAACATGACGGTCCCATACTAAATGCTTACAGTAGCCCTTAATAGTAACCCTTAAGGAACCCTATCAATTAAAGGAGCCCTCGTCCGACCCTTACGGCCCCTATCTTAGGTCCGTTTCAGGATGTTGGCCCTGTGCTGTGGTGAGGTCGTGCCATGCGTTCGGCTTCAGGATGTCTAGTTGCGGTTTAGGGGCTCAGGTTCAGGCCGGGGGGAGAGGGGGGGGGGGGGTATATTGTAGTATGACTCCAAGATTTAAGGAACTTTACAGAATAGTAACAGCAATTATTCAGTCCCCCATACTAGGAGACACTCGGTGTTTCAATTCTCAGATTTCGGACACTAGTTCTTGGAATGCTGACCTACATCAAAACCGTTAGGCTTCGAAGGCAGAGTGTTTTGCCTAAAGACATCAGTGCTAATATCATGGCCTAAACAGAACAGGGTTTTGGTGTATATTATTTTTGCAGTATAGATATAGTAATAGGAGGAAGCGCAAGGAATCCTATCGGCAATTCATTGGGCTTCTATATTACATGCTTCAGTGCCAGGACCCTTTGCCTTCATAGTTTGTCAGCTTTTCGGCTTTGGAGCTTTGTGCTTGACAGCCTGTGATGCAGGTCTTCTTATGGTTGTTTCGTTGCGATTATTGTCTGCATCTCTGCTGGATGATGACGCAAGTGGTGGCGGTCATTGTGATGGTGGCGATGATACATGATGACACCACGCTGAGCATGCTCATTCTATCCCCGAAACTCTATCTTTGGGGGGTCCAAATGGGCTGCGCTGACATTGACGATGCCAAGATACCTGCATTCAGTTTTCAGGAACCTAAAGGTCTTGGATTCATAGAGCGTCATCATAATGTAGAAACCTGAATACTTGCCAATAGTAGTTTTGCTGTTTTGCTAGTTCTAGTGGAATATGCCCCAAAGCACAAGTCTAAATTTCCCCTATATCATAGAGCCCTATCGTAACCCTTAAAGGAACCCTTTAACGGCACCCAATTCTAATTCTTAGGGGCCCCTTAGTAGCCTGGAGACTGAGGATGGTGGTCTTCTCCTTCAAGACCCTGCCGCGGGTCCTGGCACGGAGCGGCTCAGAGAGCAGAAGTTGTGCTCAGGAACACCGAACACCATATCAATGATATTAACAATATCTTACTAACAAAAAAGAACAATAATGAAGCAAATATCAACAGTGGCAATGATAACACAAGAACAATAATAGCAACAACAATAATGATAGAAGCAGTCCTAAGGATGATGATGCTGAGACCGAGAACGATCCGACATAACACTGATAAGAAGAATTAAGAGCAATCGCGATAGTACGAATGATAATAACAGTTAAAATGATGAAGTAGCAATACTAACAACAGTACCAATAACAATAAGAACAGTTATTAAAAGGTATTATTAGTAGTGTCAACAAGAATAACCATAACAATAGTACCAACCATGCTAACAGTAGCAATAATTTTTATGTGAAAGGTCTTGGCGTTGCTGTCCTTTTGGGGTTTCGGGTTGTAATTGTCCAGGGGGCGCAGGTTTGCAGTTTCCGGTTCAACTCAAGGATTTCAGGGCATTCCGTAGCTTTAGGCGTCTTCGGTGCAACATGCTAACTGCTTTTAACTCGCAGTTGCAGAGGCAACCTGTACATGTTCATCACCTCCATCGCCTACCTGGACCTTTCCGGCCCTTTGTCCTACTGGTACACAGGCGGGCCTTTTAACCCTGCCTTGGAGGCTTCCATGTGGAGTCAGCTGAGGATTCTTCGATGCACCTTTCTATTTTGGTTGTTGAATTTCGGGGTTGGAGCTGGGGCTTGCGGATATCGCTCGCTGCCGCCGTCGTCCGTCGTCGTTGTAGTAGTCGTGTTTTCGGTGAGTTGATAATACTCAGATCATGAGGAAGGCAGTGAAGCGAGTAGCAACCGTAGCAACAGTGACAACGACCGCCGCTAAAACCTCGGAGATCTCCAGCTATTGCCGTAGCTGTGAGAATACAGTTGTCGTGGTCACAATGACAAAGGTCGTAGTTACGGTAAAACAAGCCCTGACACAAACATGTCACAGGGACGGAGAGCTGTGTGGAAGACGGTCCACACTTCACCTACGCTTACTACCTGGCCATCTCCAATGTTGTTGGTGCCGTCGGTGCCTGGGAAAATTGGACATTGCTCTGAGGTTTTTTCTCAAATTTGAGGCGTTGACCTTGCCGGTCAAACCGACCTGAGCACTCAAATATTGGTTACATGTCGAAATTTGAGAATGCTTGAACCCCAGACTGTAGACCTTCAAGTTACCCTCAGCCCGAGCCATCATCGGTGAGGTCTAAACCTGCAGCCAGTGCGCATGTGGACAAATTTTCATTCTCGTCCTCGGCCTCCGTAGTCTTCTACGTCGTCGACATTACTGTCGTCACAGTCATTGTTGTCATTGCCCTATGCCCTCGACGGCATCGACTGCACCAATCGCTCACACATTGACGACACTTGCTTGCAACAGCAACAGCTGCGACGCATGAGACATTCGCAATCAGGGCAACAACATTGGTTCAAAAAGTAAGAATGGACACACAGGGAACTAGCAAATGGCTGCCTTGAGCCTTCTCGGGATTGCAGCACTCGAAGGCTCCATCCTTGGTGCAGTCATCTTTCAGTACATGCAGGTGGGGGCGAGGGCAACTCCCTTGGGCTTCCATTTTCTGGTCGGAGTTGACACCTAGACACAGGCCGCGGTTCGGAGGCGTGTTTTGGAGTTCAGGGGCTGTGCCATGGTGGTGACATGGCCGGCAAGAGTGATGGCTATGGTGGCGTGCGATGAAGCCACTTTTCAAGACAATGCTGCTGATGGTGAAGATGACTCTTGTTACAGATTTTAATTGAAGTTACCATGAGAAGGAACCCGTATTCGTTACTAGTAGATCCTTATGGTAACTTGGGTTAGATTAAGTTCATCAACCCTAAACCCTAAACTGCATTTTCACCAAGTAGGCCTTATAGCAAACCCGCATAGCAACCCTTTTTGCAACAGATGATGATATGCTCAGACCCTTTCTTTCGGCATCCGTTCCGTTTCCACCGACAGTAAGGGTTCCTGGACCCCACAAAGTACGATTCTGAAGATCAACCCGAAAGAGCAGCCGCCGAGTGTCCAGATAAACCCTAAACTTGCCAAACCCTAGGCCCCAAACCCGGAAGGCAAACTCAGTGCGCAGAACAAGAGCTCAGAGCTCACTCAAAAATGCCTTAAAGACACGCTAGGACTCCATCCCAGCCCGAGACCCGAGGACTCTGCGTGGAACGAGTATGAAACTTTGAGCCCAACTCCAAACACCATAGAACTCCATCGCAAAACACATCGAACATGAAAACCCAGCCAAGCCTCGAGTAATTACCCTCATAGACAGCCATTGAACGCCCCGAAACCCAATACCCTAAACCTTATACCCTCAACCCTAAACCCTCGACCCCAAACCCCAAAGCCCGAAACCTTTTTCATTTTTGTCTTTGACAGGACTGGACCTTCCGCCAGGCTTTCTGGGTCACAACGGTGATCCAAGTGGTGGCCTCGTGGTGGCTCAGATGAAAACCCCTAATCATTCCGCAGACCCTAAACCCTGGACACCAAAGGGGTTTAGGGTTAGGGCTTGGGGTTTAGAGAATTATAGGATTTGAGGGTTGGTGAACTGCAGATGAGGGATGGCTCCCCTCAGCTCTCTGACTCTCTGAGTGAATATAGGAGGCACAAGCACCTCTTGAGGGTTCCTCTTTAGAATCGTTCAAACGAGTAGGCCCGTGTACTGCCCTGTACTACTCTTCGCTGACTTCTTTGCAGCGTGCCATGGAAAAGCCTTAGACCCTAAACCCCACAACCCTAAACCCTTAAACCCCACACCCTATAAATCCTAAACCCCCGCACCCCTTAATCCCTGAACCCTAAACTCGTTAAGCCTGAACCCCCAAACCCTCAACCCCTTAACCCCTAAACCCTAAAAAATCCAGATGCCAGGAACGCCGAGCCTTCGTGCTTGTCGGGACCGGGCTTCGGGTGCCCAGGTCCCTATCATCAACAAAAGGGCTTACATACCTAGAATAGAGTTTGGGGAGAATATTTCAGTGCAATTAGGGATGATGGGGCCAGCCCGAATCCAAGCCAGCCCTTTCCAAGCTATCCCTAAATCCCAGACTCAGACCGAACTTCCGAAATCTTCTCAGCCAGTATAGCGATGCAGGTTCGATCTTCTCATCATCTCCCGGTACAATCTCAAGTTCGGGTTTTCGGACAAAGCCGCCTACCTCTTCGGAGACGCGGCTTCTTGGCAGCTGTTTGGGGTTTCCAGGTAGTGGATTTAGAGATCTTGAGGGGGTCACAGCTGTCAAAGAATAGTTCATTCCTTATTTCCCTATCATCCCTAAGCAACAGAACCCCCAAAACCTTGAAAAGGATGCTGATAGCATGGCGGCAGACACGAAGAAGCCTGTTGCCTCTGCGTGGGATGCGGCTCTGCGGGTGCCTCTAGCTACATCGGGGATCTGTGTTGCAGCTGCAGAATCGCCAGAGCTCACGGTCCCGACACCCCGTGCTGCAAGTGGTCCACAGTCTTTAGGACAAATGGAATGTCAACGTGAGAGGCAAGCCCTTGGACAATCAACGACTTCGTTGACCCTAGGAAAGAAGGTCCGTTCGAATTCTTTGGAGTCGTCCGGATTCGACCGTGACT
Source organism: Symbiodinium sp. clade A Y106 (assembly GCA_003297005.1). Classification (NCBI taxonomy): domain Eukaryota; class Dinophyceae; order Suessiales; family Symbiodiniaceae; genus Symbiodinium; species Symbiodinium sp. clade A. The sequence goes on along the minus strand of BGNK01001381.1, from coordinate 137,498 downwards.
GTGCTGCTCAGTCTTGTGCAAAACATTGGTGCGACTTGTTGGAAGGCGCGGGCAACAGCCCCGTGTGAACAGCCCCAAAAAATGATATCCGAGGCTTGCCAGAGCTTAGCGCAGCAGCCGCCGGACGAGAGAGAGGGTTCTGTCCGGGTTGCTACAAGGGGGTACTATAAATGATGTTGACCCAGAGATTTCGTGGGGTTTTGTTCGGGTTTAGGGCCGTTTAGGGGTTTAGGGTTCTCGCGCAGGGCCATGTCTATGTATTCCTTCATATTCCGAATGCCACTGTGGCAATCTCCGAAAAGCCGCTTTGATCATCCAAACAGCATCGTGAAATCATGTCACAGGACTTGAGCTTTGGCATTGTGTGCTTCATCCTGGTAGTTTCGCTGTTTTTTGGTTTGACAATCTCCGAACCTTAAACATCCCTAAAACACACACCCCCGAAGCCCTAAACCATAAACTAATCCTCAGACCTTAAATCCTAAACCTTAAACTGCCTTAAACCCTAAACCTAAAACCCTAAACAGTAGACCCCAGGCCCTGTTTGAGGTTTCGTTTTTGGACGACATTAGGTGTCGGCTTTAATTTGTTTGGGCTTCTGTTGTTCAGGACTGCGGCTAGAGTTGTCTTGCGTGTTGACACTTTATGCAGGGTTTAGTGTTTTACGTAGGGTGTAGGGTTTAGGGTTTTGGGCTTCGGGTTCACGGTTTAGAGTTGAGAGTTTAGGGTTTAGAGATATTAGGGTTTAAGTCTACGGTTTCAGAACATTACGCCAGACCGTCTGGGGTTTACAGTGTGGCCCCAATGTACCAGCAGTTCAAGCCTGTAGTATTCGAACCTCAGAAGGAGAAGCGCGCCTTTTTCCAGGGCTCTTCTTACCTTTGGTGTGGCCCTTTGCCTTACTGTCTCTAGTGCAATGTGATCTTAGGCGTTTGTTGCCTAATGGGAGCAAATTCAACGAAGTACTGATGGATTTATCCGGCTGACATCCGGGCCGGAATATTCCATCGAGTATTTTCTTATGGCTTGTGTTTATGGTTAAAGTATAAGATACCCCGCAACGCTAGTCTAATTGTCAAGGCCCCTATGTCATGGACCCCTTGACACTTAACCCTTAAAGGCACCCTGTTACTTTCGACTGACTCCCGGGCTTGTGGAGTCGAGGATCGGCTTTCCGCAATATGGGGCTTCAGGAGCAATAAGAAGAACAAGAGAATTATATTATGAATATAGTGTAACGTACCCCCAAACCCCAGTCTACTTATAAAGACCCCTATATTAGTAATCTGGATTTCTTGGCGTGATCATCATGAAGGCTCGACCCCCCCCCCACCTGACATTTTGACTGCAATATGAAATTTCACGGGCGGAACAACACCGAGGTTACCATCCCAAGCCATGGCACCTGCTCCCCCGACAACGTTACCAGTTCACAATTGTAAACTTCAAGGCACCCGAAAGAAACAGAAAAACTGTGCAAAGGATGGCGCTGATGCCTCAGGCCCTTCTCACTGCAAGGCTCTGCCCTCGTGGTGCAGAGGCCTCGCCCCGAACCAATATGCCCGTAACCCTAAACCTCCCTGCATCGAAAAAAGATACGGCAGGCCAACTCATCACTGTCAATCGTCGCGATCATCGTCACCACATCCATGATCAGTGTCATCAGTTTGAACTATCGTCATCACTACTGCATTTCACGTGGTTGCCAGCACCAACATCATAAGTATCATCGTGCGTGGCGATCGCCAAATCACGGTGGACACATTGATTCTGGTTGTTTTGAAGACGCATCCCGGAAGTGATTGCTGATAGTGAGAACTTCCGAAAGTAACAGCACAGGAGCTGGTTATGACTTCAGTGATAGGGGAGGGTACTTGCGTAGTAATAGGCAGACTGACCAATCTGTCAGTGAGTCTGAGATTGAAAACTGTAGTACTGCAGTACAACCAGGATTTTGAGGGCAATGCGAAGAATAACGTTGTGGATGGCGATGCAGACTACGTAGGACAACGAGACAGTAGCAATGGTAATATGTTGGTCATGCTGATCTTCTGTGCGCTGCGGATAGGGATGATGGAAAGGAGAGTAACCAACTCTCACGGAAGTAATGAGTTGAAGTTGTTGGCTCCGACTCGTGCATGCCGTTGTTATTCTGTGATTGCTGTCCGTTGCTGAATCTGTCGGCCGAAGCAGGGAAGCTACGCCATGCCCTTCAGACCCTAAAGCCTCAGCCCTAAACTATCAACGCTCAACCCTAACCCCCCCCAAACCTTAATCCAGCAGAGCCGGGTCCTGCCTGCCGCTCGCATCCCACCAGGCGACCGTCTTTGCCATCCTGGCCGGTTTCCAGAACTTCGGATCGAACATCGGCGCCCCAGTAGCAGATAGTGGCTAGCAGCGGAGGCTTCTGCATGTAGTATAGGGGCCGAGATAATTATCTACACTATTTCTCAGGACTCTTGTCTAAAAAACTTTCATGCCATACCCCAAAAGCCGGACTGGCAATTACTAGTTAAGGCATCAGCGGCTAACAGCGGACGCTGCTGCAGCATGTAGCCAAGATTTCCATGTTGAGGTCAGTGCATCCAAACCCTGAATCTTTTGAAAGGAGATGGAGGCTTTGGATGTAATTAATGTCTAAAGGGCATCTTAGGACACAGAGACCAACGGCTGGACGGGTAATAAAGAAGTCGGAATAATTACTGGTACTGTTTCCTTATCGTCCTTGTATGTCCTTTTTGAGTGATTAGGGTATAACAAGCCCTCCAAAGGTTTGAGATCGGAAAATGACCATCCTTGCCAAATCAAGATACTCAACGAAGCCAGAACAAAGTCAACTACGCAAACAAAACGGTTTAAGGTTTCAGGTTTAGGGTGGCGGGCCCTTTCCGAAGATGTTTTGTTGTCAAGGTGTGGTATCCTTGGCCTGGTCCGCTGACACATTTCAGCCTGTTAACATTCCTGGTGAACCGAAGTGCCTATGGCCCCACAGAAGCCCCGCACACTGTATGTCGCACCGACTAGCTAGCATTGGAGTGTTGCGAAAGAAGGGCAATACTGAAGCAAACATCTATCTATCTATCTACCTGTATATGTATATACATGTGTATATATATATATACACATGTATAAGTATATTGGTTGCATATATATATATGTATAGCAATTCCCGAGACCTCCCCGAAACGCAACCCCGAAGCTTGACAAAACGGCGTGAGAAACGGAACTAGAGACCCCGAAACAGCTTGCATTTTCTTTGCAGCCATGTCTTCGGGACTCTTCTTTTCAGCGCCTTTTGTCTAGCTGCTGTTGCCATTAGTACCATCATTTCTACTATTGCCATGATTCCCATTACCATTAGTGCTGTTATTGGCATTGCTCCATTCAAGGAACGCGAAGCCCAATCTCAGGATCGCTCCTGGGCGCACAGCTCTCCGATCACTTTGGCATCGCTTGCAGCAGGATGGGACCCTGCAACTTCGAGTGGCTCAAGACGCTGATACTGGTGTGCTTTGGCTGACTTCTCGCCGTCACAGGGTTGAGTAAAAAAGGGGTTCTGGGGTTTAGGATCCATGGGGTCTCGAGGTCTAGGGGCTTACTTAAGGTTTAGGGGTTGAGGGTTTAGCGGGTTTAGCGTTTAGCCTTCAGGGGGGGTCATCTGGAATCATGGTGACCGAAAGGTCAAGATCGAGATGCTGCGCAGGGCCGCTTAGTTCGGGCATTTGACTTCTTTCAGGGCTTCAGCGCTGGCCTCTGCGACTCGAAGCTGGATAGCATAGGGTGCATAGGGGCTTCAATAATCAGAAGATGGTAAAGGTCTAGTGAGGAGATCTATGGAATATCATTGTTAAAGTATTCAGGTCCCTGCACTACCGTGGAAGAGCTTGTGCTAAGTCTGAGACACTCAAAACGAGAGCCGGAGCTGAAAGCTGCTAAGCACAGAACGAGGTGTCACATGCTTGTGCCCTTGGCCTGTCTGCCGCTAACCTGGGTCCTCGTCCCTGCTGCCGTCATCAGCGACGAGAGCGCTTTCGAGATGTGCCCCGGCAGCTATGACCAAGGTCTCAAAACGACCCAGTGCATGAAACCAACACGGACATAGGTGATAGAGCCAATCAATGGGGACGATGACAGGGTCGGGGGCATGGCATCGAAAGTGCATGCAGCTTTCTTGGCAAGGCCGAAAACAACAGCACGAGATATGGACTAACTGGACTAGCTTGCGACGACAAAGTTGTAGCGCGAGAGAGTAAAGGCAATATTGCAGTTTGCAGAAGTCATCTTGAAGTGGGAATCGCAGTAGAACGTGAAGGGTCTTGTGGTCCGCTTTGAGCAGAGCATCCAGCACATGCTTCACCCAGCAGCCCAAACCCGGGCCCCACGATCTCCCAAGCACATCTTTCTCAGACTGAGAACTAAGCGAGACCCAGTGCAGCAGGGCTTCCCCGCCGCCCTCTTTCGCGTCACCGGGGCCATCTCCTGCGCGGTCCTTAGAGCAGGGCAGGGTCCGCAACAGAGTTTTCGGGCTTTGGGGAAATGCAGAAATTCTGGTTCCAAGGCCTGCGCAAGCCTGGCTCCATGGGTTTGGACTTGTGCAGGCTTGTACCCTCGGTTCGTCATTCCCCGATGTGCCATTGATTCATTGATAGAGTCTGCAGCATACCAGCATACATGTATGACTTTGAGGAACAGGCTTTTTGAGGCATCCCTTTAACTGCATCAAAACATCTGTAGGCGCTGCGGTGCATCACAAGTGCAGGAGAGAAGCTACCACAAGCGCGAGCAAACACAGCCAACCCGACTTTGGTAGAATGGGCAGAAGGACGAACAAGGCACCAGGCGCGTGAGCAGAGAGCCGAGCATGCGCACAAGGACAACTCGGATAACAGCACTAGCTACCTTTGGTTAATAGGGAATGGAAGAATGGTAGTAGTAGTAGTAGTAGTAGTAGTTATAATTGTACCCCATTCCTCCATTCCCTACTAACCAAAGGTAAGACTAAGCGGTTTTGCGAAGAAGGCCATTTCTCACCAGTGCCGTCCAAACAGCGAACTGAAAGCATGTTGGAATCTGTTGGCGAAACGATCTATGTTGCTGAACCCTAGACCCTAAACTCTAAACCAGAAACTATCCCCGAAAGCCTTCCCCGAAAGACTTTGCCGACAGCTCAGATGGTGCAAAGTACCCAGGTCTCCTCACCGGCTTCCTCGCCTCGGACCTACCGCGCCACTGTGCTGTAGGGTTTTGGGGTATGGGTCATCCTGGGTTTTAGGGTTTAGGCTACAGGGTTTGGGTTTCAGGTTTAGGGATATGTAGCACGTTTCGGCAAAATGCGCCCTTTCTCGGGGAGGAGTCTTCAGGGCTTGCAAGCAAGTGCTTGTGCATGCGGGTGAAGGGGCCAATCGAAATCCCTCACAATGAGCCCCAACGCCCCCAGACTATGTGAGAACCAGTTTCTGGAGGATTTTGAGACACACACGAGACACTTCGTCGTCGTCACGGTGCACTGTCGCTTGTAGCGCTGAGGTAGAAGCTCTTGTGACTTTAGTTCTACTTTGTGCGTTTATGTCGCTACCCCTGTGGGCCCTTCGGAACCATCACAAGCCTTTCGCTTCTTGTCATTCTTGTCGTTTGACCTTTTGCTGATGTTCCTCTTCCTTCTATGATTTTGAACTGCGGCAGTTGTTACAAGTTCTGTGGGCTAACTAGGTCGTCTTGAAACTCTTAGTCACTAGAACCACGCACCCGCATAAAAGGCACATGGGTGTGACACAAGTGACTTCGCCATGCCCGTCTGAGGGTTCAGCAACGGCAAGAATGACTCACGAGCATCGCGACTCCGATACTCCCATGAAGACCTTTAAGACACCGCCTCGCCGCGCTTTTCGGATAAAAGCTGACAACAGGCGAAAACGAAGGCCGGAATGATTAGCAACCCTTTTTGGGAGTCCTTGTCTTACTTAGAGTATGAAGACTTGACGATCTCAGTCCGAAAACGCATCGGGAGTCCAAGCGTGTAGAGTTTGAATCCTGCTTGAAAAGCCCTAAACTTTGAGGGTCAGGGCTTAGGGTTTATGGTTTAGGGTTAGTGCGGAAAGATTGTTATTGTCTCAACACAGGGCTAGAAAAAGCATTGAGTCGAGCCCAAAAGCCGAATTCCAACCTGCTCAAGTCTGCGGTGGGTATGCCCGACCCCCGAAACCCTTACACCCTAAACCCTGGAGCCTTTATGTGGCAATCGGACAAGAAACTGAATGTCTTCATTCGACACCAGAAGTTGGTAGCCTGAAGTAGAACTTTGTCGGAGTTTGAAGTCCTTCACGCTGCATACGAGTTCAGCAAAACCGGCAAAGAAGTACTGCCGCTGAAAAGCAGGGGTTCCTGTACGATACACAACGGCTGCCCCAACTGCTGGAAAAGGATCCCAAAAGCATTCAGGACTGTCAGCACCACGGGTTCGAGACTTTAACACCACAGTTGAGGACGATGTGGACCCTGATACCAGCCCTGTGACGCTGGCAGAATCGGCCACTTGGCACTTACGGGCCTGAGGTTCCGGTGTTTATTTAGGTTTTGGAGTCCGGGAACAGTTCTCGGTTCTGGTCTTCGGGACGTTAGGTGTTGAGTTCGGCGGACTGCAGCCTATGGCCCGCGAGGTTGCGTGCAATGTGTTGGTGACGTCTAAAGGTCAAGCAACCCACTGGATGAATCGTACGAGCATGTACATGTACATATGTAAATACAAATATATACCTCATGTATATGTACATGAATGTGTATGTGAATGAATGCCCGAGAACATGGTTCTAAGAGGAATCATGTGCCCAAGCGGAATCATGTGCCCAGCGTTTTGGGGCTGTTCACGATGATATGTATATATATATATATATATATATGCACACATGTGCGCGCGTCCACCAGTGTGTATGTGTGTATGTATGTGTGTATGTATGTATCCATGTATGTAATTAGACACAAACACAGGCAGGTGTATCAGTGTTGGAGTTTTCCTCTCCTCACAAGAAGAGCAGGCTACTCTGACCCCTGCAGGCCTTCAGGTTTTGTAGGGCTAGTCCTCGGAAAACAGTTATCGAACGGCTCCACACCCGAAGCCCCGACACGAGATCTCTCTCAGGACTACTTCCGGCTGGCGGACCACACAGAGACGTAGTGACCAGGTATGACGCAGGATGCGACAATACTCTGGGGTCAGAGATGAAATATTCTGGTCTGAATCCTTGAGCCCGATACGATGCGACATGGAGGATATAAACTTGCAGGATATACCTAGGCACCCAGCTCAAGCATGATTTAGTGTGCGTTCGTACGAGATTTCGGAATGGAGGGCCCGGAGAAACAAATTATGACAGTTTCTTGTGGCTCTTCAACCGATGCTTTGTGCGAGAGAGGTTACATGTCTAATCCGAAAACCAATTCATATCGTCAGTTTTCGAAGTGCATCAGAGTTTCAAGACACATTCCCTCTTGTCGGAAATATACCGACATTGTGCATGGTGCTCTGCGAAAGTAGCAAGACACCCAAAGAAAGCACGATATTGCTTGCAGAGTTTCTTGGCGCATGGGATCTGCTAACTGAGGCTTGAGATTTTACCTCCTTCCAGCATCAAACGGAAGGTTGAGTAACAGCATACGAAACCATGTTAAACTATACTTACGAAATCGAACCCTGTGGAATAGTGATATTAGTTGTTCAGGCTTCTATATTCATGTCTTGTGTGTTGCTTGTTGGGCGACGCCGATGGCTCTCACCATCCCATGCTGCCAGTCGTTTGTACATGGTGCGTAAATTCCATTCACCGGCTGCGATGCGTCCCTGTAGGGGCGTCCCTTTCAGTGGAAGCGTCAGCGATGAAAGGGTCATGCCATTGGTCTTACGACCGTGGCTGACGAGGATAGAAGCAACAAGCACCAAGTCGACTCGCAAAGAGTATTGCAGCGGGAGCTTTGAATACTATAGAAGCCTCAGTAATTACCAATATTGGTCCTCAAAATTCCCTATAATGGTTAATATTGAATATAGTTTTACTAAACCCCAAGGCCCCGATATTATCAGGTTTGGTTCATGCTTCCGACTTCGGGTGCTTCCCTCTCGAACAGAGTGTTGATGTTCGTAAACTTGCGCAGGGACGCGGTGTAGGGTTTAAGGTTTTATACAAGGGTTCAGGGTTTAGGGTGTAAGGGAACATGCAGTCGATGTATCTTGACGGGCAGAGCTATTCTCGCAAGTAGCATCTAGCTGTGGTTGCGGATGTTGCGTGCCGTTTGTTGCGGGACGAGCTTGAAATCGTGCACTTCTAGAGATCGCTCGTGTGGGACGCATGCCACTCACGTTGCAAACCACCAACGCAAGTATAAATCAGTAAATACATGAATAAATAGAGGTGTGTGTGTATATATATATATATATATCACATGTTACATACTATATATGGTGTATTAAATAAGCAAACAAATAAATAAATATGTATATATATATATATGCGTGTACCCATTTTTGCATATGTATATATATATATATGTATATATATATATATCTATGTATGTATGTATGTATGTATGCATGTGTGCATATATATATATACACAAGACAGACAGTCACCTATACGGCATTCAGGCTCAATCTCAACTGGCAGATGTTTACTCATTGAACCTGAAGTAGCCTTGGGCAGCCTGGACCAAAAGCCCAAAGCTCCAACCACCGGTTCCTACGATCCATGCCGGGATATCTTTATACACCCTAAAGCCTAAACCCTACAAATTGGCATCCGAAGACCTCCCTACATCCAGCTTCAAGCCGCATCGCAGCATGGTAGCACAGCCTGCATCCCGTGTTACCTTTGACGTAAGAACTACGGGGTTGGTTGTTGGGTGGACGGTTTGGAGACTCACTCTCGAGGTGTAGCTGAAGGGTGTTGGTTTTAGCCTTCCTCCAACTGAGTTACGCAGCTTATGAGGACTAGGCTTCGGATCATGGAGGGCGAGCCGCTTAGCGATGAGCTCCTGTCTAAAGCCCGAAGCCGAGGCAGGGAGCTCCCGGAGAGTTTCGGGTGTGAAGAGCTGAGGCTGCGGGTTTTGAACCGCCTTTCAGGGGTCGTTCACGAGGACTGGGGCTTTGAGATGTTCCTCCCTCTCAGCAGCGAGCCAAAAAAACCTTGTGACAGCAATCGCAATAGCCAAGACATGAATAGTAGCAACAACAGTAATAACAGTGACAATAAGAATAGCAACAATAGCAATATGCTGCTGCTGCTACTACTGCTGCAGCAACAGCAGCTACTCATCATCACAATCGTCTCTCGCAGGAAGCCGCTGGCTTCTGGATCAGGCCGACCGCGGCCAGCTGGCTCCTTCCCAAGTTGGAGTCGAGAATCCTGGTTTCACCTGCTCCTGAAACGAGGAGACTAGGGTTGTGGGTGTATTATACTATAATCCCACAACAGGGGTTATACGAGAGATTTGCATGGTTTTGGGTATATTATGCTGCAATTCTTGTTGTAACAGGGACCATAAGGGAGAATCAAGATTTGGGCACAAGGTGCAAGGCCTGATGCTGAAGCCGGAGGCAGCAATGTTTGTATAGATCATCAAGAAGCAGACAAAAATCCTAATGTTGCAAGTCACAGACATGGCTCCTGGAGCCCGAGCCCGAAATGTCGAGTGAAGAGCTTATGCTTACAAATATAGCAGTGGCAGCAGCGAGAAGACTACGACCGACCAAAGCTGCAATCATGAGCGAGCATCCCAACAATCACGGAAAAGAGAGTTGCCATAGCGAAAGTGGCGATATCATTATTGACCATCCCTATCGACACAGATCATCATGTCACGGCCCGCACTATCACATCACCACCAGCGCGATCATCATAATCATAATATAACCATCGTCATCAAGATCGTCGAACGTTCCCAGCGTTGGCCGAAAGCCCTTCAGAGAGGTCGGGGATTTACAGCCACTCCGCAGACTTGCCTGGCGCTTAAGTATTTCAGGGTTTCCGAAGTTCCGGAGGATCCGAGAGAAGTACGTCGGGGAGACCCCTAAGATTGAAGACTTAAACCCCGACCTAAAGTTCCGAAGCTTCAAAAGCTGCATGAAGCGATCTGAGACTTGCAGAAAGCTGCGTTACGCCGATACAGCCCTCCAAGAGTTTAAATACCTGCCTTGCAATCCTCAAGAAACCCATCCCCGAGGCCTGGATAAAGCTGCTGGGTGGCTCCTGCTCGCTTGCAAATGGGGGTTGCCAGACATCGTTATCATCTCCTTCTGCTACGTTCCTCGCGCTTCTGTTCCCTGCTACCTTTGAACGGGCTTCGCTTCGCTTGAGCTCGGCTGCGGGATGCATACATGAATCAACGCTGTTAGCGATTTGCCAGACAGGTTCTTTTTCAGTCACATCTGGAGATTGGCGAATCAACCGTTCCATGAGCGCAAGCCCACAACCTGTTCAATCCCTACACTTGAAACCCCATGGGTACTAAACATCCTTAAACTCCCCAAGCCAAACAAATCAGGATCTGGGACATTCGGATGTGCGCAGGCGTCGTCAGCGGTGAGAACTTTGAGGTGTGGGCCGACGAGCTTGACAAGCTACGACCCCAGTGACCTCAGACTGTCTGTCGGCTTGGAGCTCAGGCTACCGCTACTGCTGCTGCTACAACAACAACAACTACTAGCACTACTACTACTACTACTTCTGCTTCTGCTTCTGCTTCTACTTCTACTTCTACTTCTACTTCTACTTCTTCTACTTCAACTTTTCCTTCTGCTTCTGCGACTACTACTACTACTACTACTACTACCCTACCACTACCACTACTACTACCGCTACTACTACTACTACTACTACTACTAGTGCTACTGCTACTACTACTACTACTACTATCACTTCTGCTACTACTACTACTACTACTATTACTGCTACTTATCCTTCTCCTTTTGCTTCTACACTACTACTATCACTTCTGCTACTACTACTACTACTACTACTATTCCTGCTACTTCTCCTTCTCCTTTTGCTTCTACTTCTGCCTCTGCTGCTCCTCCTACTCCTGGTACTACTCGCGCTGCTAGTACTTCTACTACTCCTGCTGCTGCTACTACTACTACTGCTGCTGCTGCTACTACTAGTAATAGCAATCATAAGAGCAATAGTCACAACAATAACAAAAAGAAATCATACAAAATGAGATCAGCATCAACAGTAATCACAATACTCGCAATACGATAGTACTACGAATGATAAAGTAGAAGGGTCGTTTTCAGCAGGCAATTCAAGGGATTCCGGTTGTTTCGGCACGCTTTAGGTGACATGTTTTACTAACACTGCTTGTCGTATCATCGTCGTACATGCTGTGGTCCATGCGATCACCGCAATTACGTAGACAGGTCAACAAGACGATTCTCGGCAGAGGTGTCGCCGACAAAGCCGGTGTCTTCAAAATCGATGAATAGTTACAACTGCATCATCGTGATAGTCGCCAACACAGACCAAACCATAAGCTGCCTAGTCGCCTGAGAGGTCGGCCGCCAACAAACCTGTCTGGAACCCTCTGAACCTCAACCCCCAAGCCCACAATCCTAAATCCTAAGCCTTCAACTCACTCCTACATCCCAAACCTCGAACCCGATGCCACACGGAGCCCCAGAAGCCCAAAGTTTTGGGAAGAGTCTCGAAAAGACGCTCAGGGTTTAGGGGTTAGAGTTCAGGGTTTGGCAGTTCTTGGTTCAGGGTTTAGGGTTTAGGGATTAGGGTGTAGAGATTAGGGTTTGGGGGTCAGGGTTTGCATAGGGGTTAGGATTTAGGGTCAGGGCAAAGTGCGTTCCAGTAGCGCGGGATTCTTCAAATTCGCTGGCCCGTATGCAGTTAAGAGTATACCTTGCCCAGTTTGGGTAATAATGCCACCGTCAACCCATTAGATGATTATTCCTAGGGTCCCCCCTACGCTTCACCGATATATCACTACTACTTCCCCCATTAGATGATTATTCCTAGGGTCCCCCCTACACTTCACCGATATATCACTACTACTTCCCCCATTAGATGAAATAAGGATCCCAGGGGGCTACACTTCACCGATATATCACTACTACTTCCCCCATTAGATGATTATTCCTAGGGTCCCCCCTACACTTCACCGATATATCACTACTACTTCCCCCATTATACGATTATTCCTATACTCCCCCCTACACTTCACCGATTTACCACTACTACTACCCCATTATCAATACAATTCTAGGAATAACCATTACCCCATCTATTTTCTCTAAGGTGGCATTATTACTCAGAAGGGGCAAGGGGTGCCTTATAGAATTTGGTTCAGGGTTTAGGGTTAAGGGTTGTAACTCTAATGTAATTATAATATATAGCTGCTTATGTATTATAATTACACTATAACTATGCAGTTTCTGGTTTCAAACGCGGTGGTTTGTTAAAATGTCTTGCCCACATACAGGCTATCATTCCTGAATTGCATTTATTACACACATAGTGTTCTTTACCATCAACTACTCTGATCTTGTCTGGTTTGGGAACATCT
>BGNK01001381.1:76628-116403 GCA_003297005.1 Symbiodinium sp. clade A Y106 | reverse complement strand
AAATGACAGAGTGCGGAGATTGTAAGAAACCGATGAATATGAAAACTCTAAGGTATTCCCACCCCGACAAATGCGAAGGTAAGCCGAGCGACATAATGTCTAAACCCGTTAGAAAAAACTTTGTGAAACCAAAAGTGAAAGTAAAACCATTAAGTGTAGAAAACAATGAAGAAATAATCCCTTCCCCGTAATATTAAAACGCCCCCCCCTAATATAAAAGCTGATTTCCGGGGGTTTGGTTTTTATATTAGGGGGGTTCTCGGGGCATCCGGGTACGGGTCGGATTGGCAGTAGTACTGAAGTACTGAGCCAAACAGTCAGACAAACCCTAACAACCAGTATGCGACTGATGCAGCAAAGACAGGGAAGGGAGGGAGGAAGGGAGGGATGGTAACGAATTAATTACTTCATCCTATCTTAAACCCCTACTTAACCCCAAACCCAACAACTNAGGAAGGGAGGGATGGTAACGAATTAATTACTTCATCCTATCTTAAACCCCTACTTAACCCCAAACCCAACAACTTCCCCTAATATTAAAACTAACTAATTATTTACCTTGCCTCCTGCTTGCTAAACCCCTACTAAACCCTGGCTTAAACTTCCGACTTACCCTTATTTCCTCAACAATACCCCCCTAATATTAAAACCCCTTGGACTCCCAGCTGCTAGTAATTCTCCTTTTTAAGCCTTGAGCCCTCAAACCCTAAGCCCTAAACCGTGAGCCCCAAACCTTGAGCCCTAAAGCCTTAAGCCCTAAAGCTTAAGCCCTAAACCCCTAAACCCTTAGTACGGCTGTAGTCTTTCGCTCTATTAAAACACATACAAATCTAGGCCCCCCCTAATGTTGCCCCCTTTAAATTGAATGTGGGGCCCGAAACCGCGAAATCCCGGGGGCCGGGAGTTTTAATATTAGGGGGGGCTTTAATATTACGGGGAAGGGATTAGTCATGTTCAGAAGTTCATGGTTCATGCACCCAAATTCGAGACCCGGAGCAAACAGATTAACCAAGGCAAATGGTCACACCAACTCAGTTTGGCATGCTGCCCCTGCGTACACCACACCCCACACGAAAATCCACGAAAGTCTATCGCAATCTGCACACTTGTGAGAGTTGTGCTCTCAGCAGCACCTCCGTAGAACGGGACAGGTGGCAGAAGTGCGGATGACTGAGCAAGAAACCATGCCTGCCCCACAATATTTGGAGTTCAAGCTGCAGGTGGAGCATGAGATCTATTCGTGCACTGTCCCCTGTGCACAGTGGGCTTGCAAGTCGCTCCGCTCCCCAGGTGCCCAAGACGAAATATTGTCTCGAGGGCAGCTCCATGGTCGAGGCATTGCAGCATTGATCTCCGGCAGATTTGCGGCTTTCAGGGGTGGCAAGTTGGAAGTGTCATGTGGAGCCCGCTTCGCGACGGATATCCCTCTCTGAAGCCGTGGCCGGGAATTTCATCAGGCTGCAACACAGCCCGTGAACGCCCGGAGCTGAGCTGCTCTTTGCTGCTTATTCATGCTCCTCCTCTGCGATCCGCTGCAGACAAGTGCAACTTGCCAGGTTTCCTTCCCGAAACCTGAGCTGTACCTGTCGTCTAGCTTTTCCCAGGCCTCGGACTTCCTGGCAGAAACTTGTGTGAGGAGTTTCCCTCGTAGCGCAAGAGTCCTGAAGCTCGGGCAGCTGAGAGCTTTCCACAGACTCAGGCCCGAAGCCTGGCCTTGCAGCGCCGTGCTCCTAGCAGCTCTTAGCATGGTGCATTGAGTTTGTGAGACAAGAGCTGTGACTCCAGACGAGTCTCGCTTCAAAGCCAACAGGGTGTAATGAAAAACTGGAAGCGAGGTTGTGAATTCAGTCCGGGTTTCTCTATAGAGTCTGAGGCCGCAGAACCACGTTCCGATGCACTTGCGGAAGCAGAGTTGTGTGTGCAACAAACAGCGTCGGGCCGAAGACAAGCCTGCTCCCAACTTGTGCTCTCGATGCGACTAAAGTTGTGACCTATCACAAAAGACCTTGACTGAAGGATCAGGGCTTGTGAAAGCCATACAGTGCCATACAACTGTTCTTGCACAAACGCATCATGCCGCAGGTGGTCCCTGCAAGCTGCGACGGAAGTCCAACCAGTTTCCCTGCAGAATTTGCCAGACTCCCTGGCAGGCTTGCCGATTCGGAACTTGCGCCCTGGATCCAGTCAAGTTACAACGGTTCTGTTGCTCGATTCTGTGGTGACGGTGGGAGGAACGGTTGGATTTGCTTCGGACCAAAGCCTCGACCACATTCACAGACGCTTTGGAGTCCTTTCTTGGTGTGCTGCATGCATCTAGGTACTTCCCTCGGTTCGTGGCGCGCGCCAAATAAACCTGTGCTCCATTGTGATATCTGCAGGATACAGGACAATGTGGGAAATCTTGGACAAGCTGGGCGGCGGCACCAAGCAGGAGCTCTGGGGCGGGAACACATCGACGGTCTGTTGTCGTCTTGTCCGCAGGACGCCCGTAACGCCACGAGCAGAGCGAGCAGAGGTAAGAGCCTCCACATGCCGAGGCCTCGGAACCACATCAGCAAGAACATCACCTGACCTTACCTTTGAAAATTTGCTGTTGCTGAAGCCACGACGATCGCCAAGGGAGGCTGCGTCTCCCAGTCCTAGCAGGCTGGTGTTTGATGTTTCACAGCTACCGGCGCAAAAGAGCACACTGCTCACCGGGTCGCATGAACGTCTGAGTCTTGTACTGTCTCTAAACACTTGAGGCTGCTATGGCAAAACCAAAAGGAAGCCTAAGCCAGCGTGCCTGGCTTTGCAGGCTCGGCTCTGCGGCCGGGCCGACACGACCAGGCAATTCAGGGAAGCTTCACGCCATCTTTCATCATCTTTCATCCGCGAAATGCGATCCCGTTTGCAGGTACCGGGGTCAGCAGCCTTTACTCAGGAAGGAGCACACCTTTTCAGGAGTCCGGCACTCTTTTCTTTTGACATCATAATCGACCTAGTATGCCTCATGGTTTGTCTTTTGCGTTTCGATGACCTTCTTGACACTGGCACCCCACACCACGACGCGAACTCTCATGCCTTGGAGGACAGACGCCCAGGCACCGGCAGCAGTACACCCGGCAGACTCCGCACTGCCACGGCCTGAACCACCTCGCCACCAGGTATCAGCTTGAGTACATCAGGCATCCGGGACTCTTTGGCAGGTTCAGTTCCAGGCAAACCCAACTCAACCTTGACAGCATTCAGTGCCAGAATAGCCGAACGCCACGCTGGGTTGGCCGGTGGGTTGGCCGGTGGCAAGCTGCGGGTCAGGGGTTGCGCTCTTTCAGTGGGCTAGAGCTGCCGGGAACTTTTTGCCGCAATAGCTGAAATTAATCCGCTTGCCGGGACAAGGTCATGCTGCAGAAAGGTGGAAAGTGCCCATAGCTCTTCCGTAAAGACGATCTTTCCTCAGGCAATGGGGAGGTCGGAAAAATCCTACAGGGGCGCAGAATGTTGGATGTTGGGAGCGGGAGCAGAGGTTTGCCTGCAGTGCCTTGTTTCAATATGCCAACACAAGCGGCACTTCTTCCCACCCCCTCCGTTTGCCGGTCGGGCCGCCGTTTGGGGAACCCAATTGCAGTGGCCGTTTTGCATACTTCATCCGTCCTCGCCCAGAGATGGTCCACAGGTCTCCTGGGGCTCCAACGAGACTGCCCGCCGCCGCGAGTGGAGCCGCGCTAGCAACCTGCGCTGCCCTCGAAGTCCCTGAGCGAGTGCTAACAGCCTGCGACCGAAGCGACCTGTGAGGGATAGACCGCTATTCCGAAAGCGAAATTGGCAAAACTTGTTGGAGCCATGGCAGTGGGCGTTGCGATTGTGTTGCCACTGATTCCTGCACCTGGGGGCTGACATCTGACTGGTCTTCCAAGGTCTTGGGGTGACAGGCGGGTGCAATTGCACACACTACACTTTGGCAAGTTTGAGACTTGGTCTGTGTACTGTGTGGAGGCTAGACAGGAATGCGAGGGTTTGGACTTCGATTGGCATGTGCGGCTGACATCTCCTAGCAGCTAACAGCTAGCAGTTTCTCTTCGATTTAGCATCTTGCGAGGTGCTCGCATGCACAAGGTAAGCCATGGTCCTGGCGCATGGGATGGCCTGAGCATAGAAGCTCTTTTGCTGGCCCCCTTCCCGCAGATTGATATTGAGCTGCAGCGGGCCTGCAATGAACTTGTCGCAGGAAATGAGCCCACGCCCGAAGGCCTGCGGGAGGAGGCAAAGCGGCTTTGCAGCTTGCGAGGGAGCGAGCTCAAGGATGGCAAAGAGTTGGCGGAAGCCTGGTCCCTGCTTCTGTCCCGAGCGCAGGCAGAGGCTCTGGATCGAGCAGGAATCCCACATCCGGCAATCATGATTCCCATTACAGACGAGCAGCGCAACTTCTGGTATTGCTTTGCTGCAAGAGTTGAGTTCTTGCCGGAGGACGATCTCGAGAACGACGTACTTGTGGCCGTATCTGAGGAATGGACTGCGGTTGCCACAATTGGGGAAGCCCTTCGTGCATGGCTGTCTCTTAAGGCATCCGAAGAGCGTGCACAACATCCTCCGCCTCCGGGGAGATCGATCACTATCTGCATCCTCGGGCCTAGCCTATCCTTGGAGTATGAGAGGGGGTTGAACGACCTCCATCACAAGCTTCAAGCGTGTCTGTTTGGCCTCGAGGGGCCTTCAATCTCCCAGCCTTTCTTGCATCTTGTATTCTGCGGTCCTGACGTGCCAGGTGAAATACATGCACAAGACTGGAAGGACGGAAGGCTTCATGTGGAACACTGGAAGTGCCAATGGCATGACCTACAGAAGGAGAATTTGCGGACCGTAGATCTCATAGTCGCGATGAATGCCGGCACCTCCGTCGCACCATATCGGAAGCTTTGGCTTCCAACCCTGATGGCCATTGCAGACCTGGAAGACTGTCTGCTATGGTTTACTGGCTATACCCTGCCCGAAGTTGCAGAGACGCAGAATGACATCAAGGAAAGCTGTCCAAATGCGGTTGTGCTTCATTGTGATGCCGGACGGAGCTCGACACTGGCAGGAACTGACCGCGTCGAGCTAGGTGTGACCCCCTGCTCCTATCCGGGAAAGGCAAACTATTCTGTGTATGCAGCTTGGCTTCCAGGCGCGGGTACTTGTAGAACTCGCAGAGCTAAGTGGAATGTGGGTTCGATTCTGAGTCCTAGACTTTCATTCGCTGCAGATTGAAGTTTGATACTACGAGTGGTTTGTGGGAGTAGCTCGTTGCATGCACATGCTTTCGCCCTATGAGATTTGGCAGGACAGTGCAGCATCTCGAGCATACACTTGGAATGTTGGAGAGATGGCAAAGACACATCATGGCCTGTCCTGTGATTGCAGGATGTCGGGGGCTGGACCGTTTGCAACATGTAACTTGAAGGAGCAGTCATGACATGTCATGACACTTTACAATGGCTGGCCACAAGAACAAGAAGGGGCGAATATCAAGAGAGATGACTCGATGCGCTCTGTGCTATGCAGCTGTTTGGCGTCGGAGTCACCAATCAGGAGGCCTTTCACCGTGACGCAATTCTGCCGCAGTTCCCGCGAGCCAACAGTTCACAGCCGGCAGCACGACCCGTTTCTGTACTCACCGGCCAACACGACCAGTCGCTGGCCATTGATACAGTCGCACAATTATAGAAAAGGAGGCAAACAACAGCTTGCACAAGCTTGACCTGCAAGGGCATCGGGCCAAGAAGCCTGTGCAGGACAAACACAGTGACTCTCCGGCGACAGCTTCTCAGTCCACGGCTGTCGGTGCCCCAGCCCTTCAGAAATTGGAGTCTTAAAGGGCTTTCGCGGGCTTGTGAGGGCGACAGATAGTCTTGTTGACGTCTCATCAACACTTGCGCCGATGCATTGCCAAGGCTCTAGGGGCGCAAACAGTTCTCCAGCAGCCGCAATTCCTCAGGCAGATCTTTGGCGCATCTCGTTTGCGAGAGACATGCGTCATCTGGCCACCACCTCAGATGCCTGTGGTTTCTATGGGTATGGTTCAAGAAGAGGAAGCGCAATCACCAACTACGTATGATCTTGGATCTATGAGACCTCTCAGATACATATGTTACAGCTGCAAGCAGTGCATGCTACCCACACGACCATCTAACGACTTAAAGAGCTCCCAATTGGCAAGCAAATCGCCTGTGATATCCTGTGACCAAAGATCGCCAATGTTTCGGCAGCAGGACCAGCAATGAAAGCAGAGGCCGATGTCACATGTCCTTTCACTCGAAACGAAGGACCCAAAAGTCCACTGGCACACCAATTCCATGACAAGGGATTATGCAACTACGCAAGTACCGGTACTATGCCGGCAAAGAATCCTGGCGTCGCCATTTCCTCATAATCCTGCAGGACCACCTCTGGCACAGGAGAAACTGCTGACGATGAGGACCCACCATCCAGCACAAGTGCTGCCCTGGCCTGGTTATCGGTTGAAACCGAGATTGAAATCGAAATAGTTCGTGCATCAACATAGTTGACGGACGAGCCATCAACACTTCCAGAAATTAGGCCTTGTCATGTCGTCTTTGCGCATCTCGCTGGCCAGTGCTGTTGCTACCAGAACAGGGAATCTCGAATGACATTCATGCAAGCAGGAGGAGTGGGCCCAACGTGATGAGACAGACTTCGTCGTCTTCCCACCGTATGGAGCCGCAGTCTTAGAGCAGGGCTCTCCCTGCATGCCGAAAGGGCGCAGCAAAAGGATGCGTGGGTTTGCGGCCATCTCCAGAGTTCAAAGGTGCGCTCGAGTCCCTAAAGCAGCTCCTCCGAGCCAAGGTGTGTCCCTTAGAGCTCCTGGGCGGACATGCGCTCCCCACTTGGACCATCATGCCAAACAGCCGAAGTCTCAGTGGTCTTCGGGCACGCTAACATGCCATCCGTCATAAGTTTGGCTTTTGAGTGGGGGAGGAAAGCTGTAGCACGTCGTTGCTAGCCGGCAGAGAAGCTTCTCGCCCGCTCCAACTCTGGTCGCGTGTGAAGGTCATCGCTTCCAACCAACGCATGCCTTGCAGGCGCCGGCAAAGCGAACTGCTGAACCCTACTCGTAACTCGCTCCTGCCTGACGACCGGAAGGTACGGATGTGGCGAGTTAAGCTTCTTCGCAGAGAGGAGGACACAGGCCGCCTGCGAAGCATCGCCGGGGCTCAGCTGAGCCATTCCCCGGATTCCATGAAGTATCGGATCCGGTCTTGTCCAGGGCTCTTACGTGAAGTTGGCAGGCTTGTTTTGCTTCATGCCCTTCACGATCCCCCCCGGCAATTTCAAGTGGCATGTGGCCATGTAGCTTTTGTGTTTTTCATGCACTGGCACGGACTCTCCGCGTCTGCGTGACCGTGGCCAGCTCCGGCTTCGGGAAGTGTTTGGTACCGCTACAATAATTTCTTAAAGATCTGCGAGAAGTGACAGGAAGTAAGATTGAAGATGCTATTGAATGACTGACTACTGGAACTCATGAAGCTCGTAATCGAAAAAGCGGATCGAGAGCACCTTTCGACGAGATTTCGTACCGACGGCGACAGTGCAGCCGCATGACAGAAACTGAAGTGGAAATGCCCAGAGGCGGCAGCGAGGAGTTTTCGCACGGCCGCACCAAGTCGGCAAGCAAATCGCTGGGACCCCGGAAAATCCAAGTTGTTCTGCAGACAAGTCTCATGCCATGTTTGAGCACGGAAACTTAACTTGGACGCGTTCAACCGCTGGAAGTTGGTGAACGGTCCCTTTTTGTTTGATGCTCCTCCGTCTTCGCACTGCCCCCAGCATTGGTACATGTGGCTGCAAGCACTCGATGTGTGTGTGTGTGTGTGCGAGATTTATGTAGATTCTAGGCTGGGTAAGTTTTGCTTGTGGTTTCTTGCCTGCGGTGCCACAGGTCTGACACTGCATAACTGCATAGATGCATTGCTTGTGCGATTTCCCGCCTCCGTTTCTGTGGTCGTGGTGGTAATGGTGGCCGTGCTGATGCTGCTCCTGCGGTGGCTACTGCTGCTACTCTGCTGATAGTGGCAGTGGCGGTGGCGGCATCAGCATTGGCATCGGTGTGGCTGGTGATGGGACATCAGGAGGAGGCGGACTGGGAATTGCGGCAGGAGTAAGAGGAGTAGGTCGTACTCGTATTCGTACTCCCGGTCGTACTTGTTGGAGTAATCGCAGCAGTCGTAGCAGTAGTAGCAGCTGCAGGATCAGGAGCAGCGGTAGGAGTCGTACTGGTACTGGTAGTGGGGGTAGTAGTAGCAGCAGTGCTGGTAGTAGTAGTAGTAGTAGTAGCAGCAGTAGTAGCATGAGTTTAGTGGCAGTAGTAGTCGTAGTAGTGGTCTTGGTGGTGGTGGTGTTGGTCGTAGTTGAAATTACTGAAAGTCAAAAGTTATAGTAGTAGTAGCAGTACTGGGAGTCGCTGTAGTCTCAGCAGCAGCAGCAGCAGCACCCACTCATGCATCAGTGGCATGAGGAGCTCCATGTTGTGCTTGGCTCTGTGCAGCAAGGTTGGATGGGGAAGCGCCTTGCGATGCACTTCGCTTGGAGGATTGCGATGGACTCTGAACAACTAACCTCGTAAGACGTTCCTGCGGAGCTGGTGTTATTTGCTCTGCTGGAACGGGAGTTCAGGTCTTCCCTGTCGGGATCAAAGGCAGAAATGAGGCTCAGTCTGCTCATGGCAGTTCGAACTGTCAAATCGCACATCACATCGGATTGCATGCTTAGCAGTGTCCCGGCGTGCTGCCATATGGGGCCATCATCGCAAGAAAGTTGCCTTTTCTTCGCTTAGCAGCATTCCAGTTGAGAGTTTCATGAGGTATCAGTACATGTGATACGTGCAAAACGTGCATGCATGCGCATGTTGTGCCGAATGCAAGATGTGATACAAGATGTTAAACAGCCGGGTCGGTTAAGATGGTTCGTGGGTTTGGAACTGAAGAGTGTGTCGGCCCATGCGTGGGTTCGTGGATGACTGGCAGCGGCAGAGTTGCTTTTCCGGCTTGGGGTACAAGCAGTGAACGACCATGCGGCTCGTACTCAACCCGAAATCCTCAATCTGGACAAACCTTCCCCCGCAACGGGCCAGCAGGAGCTACACCTGAGCTCCGTGACCTGCGATTGCTCCTCGCGGGGCAATGCCTTCTGCATAATTTTCCGCCGGGTGCCCAGTGCTGTGTCAAGGCATCGGGAAGTAGGTTGGGTGCTGCCACGGACAGTCTGAGTGACATTTGTACAACTGGTCTCGGGGGCATCAAATCCAAATGGAATCCAACCGTCAGGTCCGCAGCTCATCCGTATCTGCGAGGGAGATCAGTTCGAGGCTCCTTCCGAATCATGTTCTCTTTGCATGCACCCAGAGCTATGTAAATACTATGGCAGCAAGGACACCCTGCGTAACTCAGCTACTCGTGGTGGCTTGTGGCGTGACTTCAGCATTGGGAAGCTAGGCGATCAAGAATCGACACGGTACGTGTAGAGGCATGCCAGTGCATTGGTGCCAGGTGGAGGTGAGTGGTTTGCTTGGGAGCTCGGAGAGGCCATCGCTCATCATGTTGCCCGAGAGTGATTCGGTCTTTTCGGATTCCCGGTGCAGTACCCATGCTTGTGCACCGAGGCAGTATTTCTTTCATGACTTCAAATCTGGCATCGACTTGGAGTGGAAGGAGACAGACGTTTAGTTATGATGTCGCCATTGCCATCGTGACATCAAGCATTTCACAGTAGTGCATACCACGCAGCAGTACTGGCAAGATTCCAAAGTCGCAGTGTTGCTGCGCCATTGATGAACCGCAACATGATCTTTTCCCCTGTGCACCTCTCAGTGGTCAGATGGATCCTGCAGGACCAGCGTTTCCTCGAAGCCGTGAACAGCTCCTGAGCTGGATTCATCGGCAGAGGGAACAACAAGCAACACAGCAACACAGCAACAGCACGTAACAGCGTTAGCGGCATCTCTGAGGCTTCTGTAGTATGACCGGGGGCGACACCAGCAACTACGCCGCGTTGGCCCCAGACCAGATCAGTGCTTTCACTGGGTTGAAGCCTGAAGTCAGGATTGCATGGGAGGGGCTTTGATGGAATTTCATTCAGAGAGATCTGAGATTGTGGTATCGGAGAGCTTTTGTGCTTGCTGCACCCATCACTTCAGTCCAGACCCGAAACCTTCAATGCAAGCCGAACGTGCCAGGAGCCGTCAATGAAGATCACACTTCCGAAAAGCGTGCACCTGAGTTTCGCGTTCGGATACTGGAGTATCGAACGCATGCACGCTGTCCTTTCCCGATAGTCCGGTGCCACACATTGATTGCCGGGTGAATAAAAGGGGACAGTTCACGACTCCACGACCGAAGAGAATCCTATACTATCCTGGACTGTTTCGAGCGAGGACGGCGCAATAACCACACACGGAAAATGCAAGGCTCGAACCTCATGGCTCACATGTAGTTCCTCAGACCATGAGGGGTTGTGGAGGCTTAGGGTTGGGCAATGGCCATTGCCTGTCTGCTTCATCGAGCAAACCCAGACGCCTGAGGCATCACCAAGTCGCTCGCCAAGAGCCTTAGCGGAAGGCGTCTTCTGGCCAGAGTCTCTTCCGAACTTGCAGTGGGTTGGCTCAGCAAGAGAGAAGCTGCAATCAGCCGGTGTGAGTCGCAGCCGATGCTCAATGCAGAGGCGACCAGGTATAGAGTACACAGGCTACTTCAGTGTGCTTATGAACTCCGGACGGAACTGATCTTGTGCTTGGGGAGAACTTGGCCACACTCCTCACGGCTTCAATGTTGCCATAGACAAACACACGCGAGACCTGTGCTCGCAGCCTTGAAGAGATGGGCTTGATTCTTGTATACTTCGCGTCGAGACTCGCACTGTGCACAGGTTTACCTCCCCAACTTCGTCATTGCTGCCCGAGGAGTTCGGAATTTTGCTGCTTTTTAGCCCAGCTGGCATTGGTCAGAACTTTACAATCCTAACTGCCGCCAGCCCGCAAACACAGTCACCAAGAGCTCGTTTTCCAGGACAGAAGACGAAACACAACGACGACCTGGCATGACCCTTGACCGAGAAAAGATATTGCAACGTAGGTACACGCAAAGATGTGTGTATGGTGGGTAGGTAGGCAGGTTGTGTGTCTCTGTGTGTGTGTGTGTAAACGCCTGGACATGGCGACCGATCGCGTGCAGGGGAAACCCCTACACCCTGTCCCCCAACCCCCCCAAGCACAGGCCCGTCTTGGATACCTGTGCCAACGAAGCTATTCCAAGATGGGGGAAGGGTGGTCTGATCAAGCACCCGTGCCTGCAAATGCGGCCAACCCAAAATAACCTTAAATGTGTTGCTTCTATCATGGGCCGAATCGTGAAACTAAGCCTGCACAGTTGCTGCAATCTGTCTTTGTCTTGTCTGGTCCTGTCTGCCTTCCTTCGCATCAGCACGCAGATCTTCGCACTGCGAGCTCACGTTGAGTGAAATTTTTTGTAAGCAAGATCATTTCAAGTTTGTTCCCACTTTGGAATTCGTGAACACACGAGCTTATTTCGCAAACGGTTTACGATCCAGTGCATCAAAAAACGTTACAATGTTGGGTGCTGGGCTTGTACTTCGTAAGGAATGGCTGCAACTGCATCCCGAACCTGAGGTATAGGTAAAACTAGAAACAATGTCGGGAGTAAAATGTTGTAACTTTGCAACCCAACTTCTAGGCCACTCCATGCGGTAAAAAATCACAGCAATTCATCTTGCACCAATCCAAGGAATTTATCAATTTTGACATTGGGAGATTGGCATAACACCGAGACGTTGTGCCGAGCCAAAGTGTGTGTCGTTCGGGCTTACCCGAAATGTGGGGCCAGATCACAGTGGGCAAACGCCCAAGCCCGTGCTAGCGGATATACAACTCGACGAGCCAACTGAACGTCATAGGTCGAATCATCATCATAGGTTTCCAGGCTCATTTGCTGATGTGGACCGATGCCATCATCTTGTTCATTTCTGACGAACGTTTGCATTCGGATCTCTCAGACGGCTGTTGTGCAAGTGNGATGTGGACCGATGCCATCATCTTGTTCATTTCTGACGAACGTTTGCATTCGGATCTCTCAGACGGCTGTTGTGCAAGTGATTGCTTTTCAGAGGGTTGCTGGGGATGGGGCTAGGCAATGCGACTCAGGCAGGTTTCAGGCAGTGAGGGTCTGTGGTGCGTCTGCATGTCAGTTGCTGAGTACGTCGCTTGCAAGGTTCCGGGTTCGCTTTACCCGTAGGTCTCAGGTCTGAGGTGGTTTTTGCGGGGCTTGAATGTCTTGGCACATGTCAGTTTGCAGCTTAAGTTTCCTTTGTGAACTTCCTGCCTTCTAGGATGCGGTTTGATTCCCGCACGGAACAATGCATCGGGCCTTGATGCACAGGGGACATGTGGTGTAGAGGACAGGACCCACATCCTCACTGCGTTGCACCTGGGACTGGACCTCATCCCACATGTGCCGGGGACAGGACCCAGTCCCCACTACTTGGCACACTCGACGACGACGAGGACGAGGCGATTGACGACGACATTTCCTTTCGGCCTCCACTTGGGCCAGTTAAGCATTACGGCAGCCCGGTCTATTCCGGGCATGTGTGTGTGTGGGGATCCTAAACTACAACGGGCTTCACCTCTTTCAGAGTGCAGGGGAAACCAACACCCAGGATCACAAGTACTGGGGTCCCTGCCCCCGCTGAGGGTAGTCTCAGCGNAGGGGGCATAGGTGAGTGACCTGCTTAGGCTGCTTTTTCCTGAGTTTTTCATTATTAAACATCAGCAAGGAAATCTGAGCCTATTGAGGGACCCCCATCAAAGCTTTTTCTTTTTGATGCCTCGGCTGAGTTCTGAACTCACTGCTGAGTTGATATCACTTCTGAGAACACATTACCAGGGTAGCCTGGGTGTTCAAGTGTGAATGGGCATGGCCTTCCGTCACGGCGCCATTACCGCTGCTCTCGAGGCAGTATTACCTTGAGCATCAGAGCCCAGAAGGGACGATACAGATCCTTGGCTGGGCCCCTAGCAGCTCTCAAAAACCAACAGACCGGCAAGTCTTAGATGACGGGGGAAGTATATTGAAGCTTCTGAAGTTAAGACAACTGTTGAGATTAAGCAGTGAAGTCCGCCTGAGTTTCTGACATGTGCACACTTGGTATACTTCATCTTTTTGTCTTTAGGTTGCTTCGTTGTTTCGGTTGTAGTCTTAGCTTTGGTTACGTCANTAAGCAGTGAAGTCCGCCTGAGTTTCTGACATGTGCACACTTGGTATACTTCATCTTTTTGTCTTTAGGTTGCTTCGTTGTTTCGGTTGTAGTCTTAGCTTTGGTTACGTCAGCTTCTGAGCACAATGGAGATCAACATCCAAATCAAGAACGTGCAGAAGCCAGAGGACGTCTTGAATGCCTTCGCAGCGATCAGCAGTGCTTCAGGAGGGAGAGATCGCGGCATTGCTTCCGGAGGGNCAAATCAAGAACGTGCAGAAGCCAGAGGACGTCTTGAATGCCTTCGCAGCGATCAGCAGTGCTTCAGGAGGGAGAGATCGCGGCATTGCTTCCGGAGGGCGAGAACGTGGAAGGAGCAGGCCACCGATTCAACGGCAAGCAAACTTTGGCGTGAGACGCAAAATCTCAAGCACATCCTCAACATCTACACTGCGGGCTTTCAAGCATCTACTTCACTGCAGACTACTACGGCGTCGGGTCATCAAGCATCAACTTCCGTGCAGGCTCCTATGGTGTCGGGCTTGCAGACATCTACATCACCGCAGGCTGCCACGGTGTCGGCCTTGCAAGGACCTACTTCACTACAGGCTCCTACGGTGTCGGGCGCGCAAGGATCTATTTCAGCGCAGGCTCCTACGGTGTCGGGCTTGCAAGGGCCTACTTCACTGCAGGGTCTTACGGTGTCGTGACCACCTCAACCGGAACTTGGAGCATCCAACTACCCAGCGCGCAAGGCACAATGTATGGCATCCAGCTCCTACGGCCCTACGGTGTCGGGCCCTCAAGCATCTACTTCCGTGCAGGCTCCTATGGTGTCGGGCTTGCAGACATCTACATCATTGCAGGCTCCTGTGGTGTCGGGTTTGCAGGCATCTACATCACTGCAGGCTGCTACGGTGTCGGGTTTGCAAGCACCTGCGTCTCTGCAGGCTCCTACGGTGTCGGACGTGCAAGGATCTATTTCAGAGCAGGCTCCTGCGGTGTCGGGTTTCTGATCAGCAAGCTTCCGTGCAGGCTCCTATGGTGTCGGGCTTGCAGACATCTACATCATTGCAGGCTCCTATGGTGTCGGGTTTGCAGGCATCTACATCACTGCAGGCTGCCACGGTGTCGGGCTTGCAAGGACCTACTTCACTACAGGCTCCTACGGTGTCGGGCGCGCAAGGATCTATTTCAGTGCGGCTCCTACGGTGTCGGGCTTGCAAGGGCCTACTTCACTGCAGGGTCTTACGGTGTCGTGACCACCTCAACCGGAACTTGGAGCATCCAACTACCCAACGTGCAAAGCACAGTGTATGGCATCCAGCTCCTACGGCCCTACGGTGTCGGGCCCTCAAGCATCTACTTCCGTGCAGGCTCCTATGGTGTCGGGCTTGCAGACATCTACATCACTGCAGGCTCCTGTGGTGTCGGGTTTGCAGGCATCTGAATCACTGCAGGCTGCTACGGTGTCGGGCTTTGCAAGCACCTACGTCTCTGCAAGCTCCTACGGTGTCGGGCGTGCAAGGATCTATTTCAGAGCAGGCCCCTACGGTGTCGGGTTTCTGATCAGCAAGGGCCCACTTAGAAAATCGTCACCACTGGCGACAGCAGCACCTTTGTTGGTGCCACGCAGATTGAGTCAATCCATGACATCGCGCATGAAAAAGCTCGAAGACGTGATCCTCAAGTGAGGTTCGTGTGTGTGTGGGCATCCTAAACTACAACGGGCTTCACCTCTTTCAGAGTGCAGGGGAAACCAACACCCAGGATCACAAGTACTGGGGTCCCTGCCCCCGCTGAGGGTAGTCTCAGCGGAGGAGGGGGCATAGNAGGGGGCATAGGTGAGTGACCTGCTTAGGCTGCTTTTTCCTGAGTTTTTCATTATTAAACATCAGCAAGGAAATCTGAGCCTATTGAGGGACCCCCATCAAAGCTTTTTCTTTTTGATGTCTCGGCTGAGTTCTGAACTCACTGCTGAGTTGATATCACTTCTGAGAACACATTACCAGGGTAGCCTGGGTGTTCAAGTGTGTGTAAACGGCTGGACTTGGCGACCGATCGCGTGCAGGCGAAACCCCTACACCCTGACCCCCAACCCCCCAAGCACAGGCCCGTCTTGGATACCTGTGCAAACGAAGCTATTCCAAGATGGGGGAAGGGTGGTCTGATCAAGCACCTGTGCCTGCAAATGCGGCCAACCCAAAATACCCTTCAATGTGTTGCTTCTATCATGGGCCGAATCGTGAAACCAAGCCTGCACAGTTGCTGCAATCTGTCTTTGTGTTGTCTGGTCCTGTCTGTTTTCCTTCGCACCAGCACGTGCCGATCCAAAGCGTGTGTCGTTCTGGCTTACCCAAAATTTGGGGCCAGATCACAGTGGGCAAAAGCCCAAGCCCGCGCCAGCGGATATACAACTCGACGAGCCAACTGAACGTCACAGGTCGAATCATCATCATAGGTTTCCAGGCTCATTTGCTGATGTGGACCGATGCCATCATCTTGTTCATTTCTGACGAACGTTTGCATTCGGATCTCTCAGACGGCTGTTGTGCAAGTGNGATGTGGACCGATGCCATCATCTTGTTCATTTCTGACGAACGTTTGCATTCGGATCTCTCAGACGGCTGTTGTGCAAGTGATTGCTTTTCAGAGGGTTGCTGGGGATGGGGCTAGGCAACGCGATGCACAGGAGACAGGACCCTATCCCCGCCTGTGGTGTAGAGGACAGGACCCATATCCTCACTACGTTGCACTTGGGACTGGACCTCATCCCACATGTGCCGGGGACAGGACCCAATCCCCACTACTTGGCACACTCGACGACCACGAGGACGAGGCGATTGACGACGACATTTCCTTTCGGCCTCCGCTTGCGCCAGTCAAGCATTGCGGCACTTTTCCGGGCATGTGTGTGTGTGCAAACGCCTGGACATGGCGACCGATCGCGTGCAGGGGAAACCCCTACACCCTGACCCCCAACCCCCCAAGCACAGGCCCGTCTTGGATACCTGTGCCAACGAAGCTACTCCAAGATGGGGGAAGGGTGATCTGATCAAGCACATGTACCTGCAAATGCGGCCAACCCAAGATACCCTTGAATGAGTTGCTTCTATCATGGGGAGAATCGTGAAACTGAGCCTGCACAGTTGCTGCGATCTGTCTTTGTGTTGTCTGGTCCTGTCTGTCTTCCTTCGCATCAGCACGTGCCGAGCCAAAGTGTGTGTAAGTGTAAGTTTACAAACTAGGGCTTCCTGGAAACTCATCGAACTGCAGGGGGCAGGTCAACTGGACAGCAGCAGGACTTTGAGAGAGTGTCGTGGTCAGTTTACAGTTCAGAGGGGCACCGGAACCTTGCAGAGCTCAACGGTTTTAGAATATCAAATTTGGTCACCACGACATACTACTTGCCTGGTGCGCTGAATCTTACAAATTCAGCTATGCATGGCTCACAACGAAGTTGGTTCACACACTCCCAAACATACACACACACACACACATATATATATATATATACATATTATGTATGTATGTATATCTGTATGTATATACATATATATACATATATATTCATGCAAACGTAGGAGTGTGGGGCACATACGTGCACGCACACACGCACAGACAGATGGAGTTGCATACAGACACATGCATTCCACGTCGGGCAGTTGGAGATCTAAGGACCTTCCGGCGATGGGTCTTGTATCGCACACCTCCCAGGCCTGGCGACGACCTGCCCTTTTCCCCCTCCCCGCCCCACCTACTCCCAGGCCTGGCGTCTTTGACACCTCTCAGCCCTATCAGGAGATCAGAACTGATGAGTCGGAGATGGAGATCTTCTTGCACTGTGCGGGAGCGGGGCACCACAGCTGGCCCTGAAGCCGGCCCTCACTTTGAGAGAAACAGCTGCCTGAAATGCTGGTCACGTTTCTTTGCCCTAGACTCAGCCATTTTGGCTCTAGGTCCCTGCTGAGCAGGGGAAGATGTGGAAGATTGGGAAAGGAACCCTCAAAGGACGTTCTCGTGGCCGGTCAAACTGGGCCGAGGGAGAAACCACCGTCGTCTTAACAGGGCTACCGAGGACTCTGAATGCAGACATTCTGCTGGAGTTGGTGGACAAGAAATTCCACCGCTGTTATGACTTTTTTTACCTTCCGATGTATTTGGACCAACTCGAAAACACTGGATTAGCATATATAAATTTTCACGATCATGCAACGGCTGTGGAATGCCAACGCTACTTCGAAGGGAGTATTGACTGGAGTGGGCACATCAGTGATCGTCCGTGCAAGGCACAGTGGTCTTCCATCCAGGGCTATGAAGCAAACATTACCAGGCACCGCAAGGCTGAGTGGCTCGAGAAGAACGTTCCAGAAGATTGCAAGCCTATGGCCTTCGATGAGCAGGGCAGGCGACTGCCAACATTGGAAGTTTTCACTCCTTCGCAATCTTTGCATTCTACAGACTCTGGCAAGGGTGGAAAGTATCAAAGGCCAGGGAAAGGAAAACCGTGGGAACGAGAGTGGTATGGCGCCAGCAAGCCACATGCCGGCAAAGGCAGCAACTGGCCCGGCTGGTACACTGACCGCAACATTGAAACCGATTCGCGCCAGACCGACAGCGGCTACGCTAATGCTGCCTTTGAGCCTTTTGATGATAGTGCTTCATGGCTACAAGCTGCTGCAAACTGGCAGGCAATGGAGATGACAGCCGAAGGCACCGATGACTGGGGCAACCCCAACGAAGGAAACATGGCTTCTGCGCTTGACCTTTATTTGGCTAGTATGGACTCCACGGACAGGTCTGACGAGGTTTACGGCCAGGCATATGGCCAAAGCTTCGAGCCCACGTTTCCTTTGCAGGAATCTTTCGAGAAGCGTGCAGACACGTTTGAGAGAGATGCCTCCGACACGAAAGTTGACCAGAAAAGGCTGCCGAAGCCTTCCATTCCGGAACTTCCGGTGCTCGAGCATTTGCAGAGCAAGGGGAGCCCGCAGACGAGCCCGCAGATGTCTCCATCGTCCACCGCTTCAGAGCCTGGGCAGCTCGGTCTGCGCAAGTACGCCTGCCCAAACTGCAAACTGATCTTCGCAAAGTGGTCCGCATGCCAGCATCATCTCGTGAGTGATATGAAATGTTGGTGTGTTCTCGGAGAGGGCCGGCTGCCCTCGGATGTAACTGAGCTTCAGGAGAAGTGCAAGGCCGCAGCGGAAGAACGGCCGAAAGACACTGAATCAACTGCTGCCTTCGTTGATGAGGCCATCCAGGATAAAGTACTCCGTTTCCAGTAGCCCCTGGCAAGACGCCGTGTGGGAGAATTAGGGACAATGTGGCACCGAGTCCGCTCTCTTGAAAGCCAACAAGGGGGGCCGCCCTGGAAGGGTTTAGGAGTCGTGAGCCCAGCAGAGCTCTTAAGCGGCCCGCCCTTGCCCTGGCCCGGCCTCGACCTGTCGATCTCCCCTTCCAGGGCCTTTCCTGCACTGACACAGAGAAGTACGGGATGAGGGGACCGGGGTGATATGCAAGGTTCCTCATGCAGGCGGATCCTGTAACGCGACTCCCTTGCATGTACGGTTGTATAAACTTCAAGAGGTATCGAGACTGGCTCGGGTCAGGAAGCCTCATGGTCTATGGAGGCTCAGCAGGGTTAACCCGCACACAGCAGATGGCTGTACTCCCTGCTCTCCCGTGTTCGTCCTAGGTGGTGTGCTTCGAAGCGCGCCTGCATATGCAGAGATCAGCCCTCTCCTTGGGCTGTCGAGGCAAACACAAGTCACATTTTTCAACCTACTAGCGACGAAGACTCGAACTCGAGTGCATCGCAGACGAGGTCACTAACGCAGGGTGTCCTCAACAGTTTCGCAGGAGGTATGGTTGAGTTTGAGTACCATCTGCCGGCCCGCCAAGGATGGCAATGCCTTGGTGCAGCGCGCAACAAGAGTGCCCCAGAGTCCTGCACAAAGCTTGACATCTGGGCTGAGTTGCGCCTGCCGTGCTTTTGCCAGGTATTCCAGATGAAAGACTTCTTTCTTGTGCGACACGCGCTCAGGGCCTCCTCAGGGTTGGCTTCAGCCCCCGTGCTTCTTCGATGGCCCTAGGCCTGAAGCTTCCATGTGCAGTCTCAAAGTACGAGCTCTCCTTCCACATGGCCACGGCACTAAGCCAGGGACCGAACGCACTTTGAAAGCTCACAGAGCGTCATGAGAAGTTGTCCCGATAGGCTTGGGCTCAGGTGCGAAAGAGTTGGCGGAGCACCCCTTCAAGCATCCAACTCATCTGACTGCGCAAGCTTCGGGAGTAGCTGTTGTTGGCAATGGGATGCTACAGGCATGGGACCTTGACTTGGCTTGTCTGAAATGGATGTCTCTCCAAATTAAGCCAGGATACATGCACAAGCATGGGCAAAAGCCCGTGATTCAGATGTTTTTTCCGTCCCCACTTCGGGGTTGAAGCTTCGTGTCAGTAGAACTGTTTTGATCTTCCACGACGAGAGGATGTTTCTGTGCTTTCGCATCCGCAGTTTTGCTTACGGCCTAAGTTCTGCTGGGGTGAAACCAGCGCAGCTCAACACATTCGTGATTCCTGTGTCCGTTGAACTGTAAGGTACACCATCAAGACGTCGGAGCATGGTGCTCAGCAATGCAACTTTCGTATGTTTTTCGGCCTAAGCATGGAACCGCCCTTTTTGGCTTCCGAGGTCGGCACCGTGTCCTCTTAGCTCCTTGGAACATGCTGCATACTACCGCTTTGGGCTCAGCCCCATGTCGGGGCCTCAGAACCTCCCAGCCTCTGACTCTAATGGCTGAGACTGGCCCATGAAAACAGTCGCTGTCGCTGTACAGCAGAAGCAGCCAGCAGATCCCACATTGAGTTCCTCTTAGCAAGAAATCACCCATTCCCGAGGCCAGGCGTGGCTCAACGCTTTGGCATAACCACTTGCTCGCCCATCGACTATGCAGTACTGCCTGTCAGTGTGTCGGTGGCCCAGAGCGTCACGCCTTCGGTATGTCATGTACATATGCAGTGCGCACTGTGCAACTTATAAGTGGGTCAGATGAGCTTGTTTCTGTTGGTGGACCGGCCAAACAAAACAATTCAACAAACAAGTCAATTCAAAGTCTTTGTAGCCGGTGGGTGGGCATAACGCAAAGGCGGTGACAACTCAGAGAAAATCCAGGGGCATGTCAGAGCGTCTGGCGTTTCGACGTGTTTCGTCAACATGGTCCTGCACTCTTTTTGACTCGACCTGCTAAGAAAAATGTCAACGAAAAACAAACAAGTCACCAACAACCTCGAACACAGTCAAACACCCAGCTGCTCTGACTGTATTTTCCTGGATGACGTTGTCCTGGTTGATACGGACTGCCACCATTTCGGCAGACAGACAAAGAGATGGAGCTTTGTTTGTGCTTCGTGCCCAAGGGTTCACAGAACAAGCTAGGGAGCGGTCGACTTACTCTTGTGTACTTGTACATGTAGTAGGTATGGCTGGATGGATGGACGGACGGATGCGTATGTAGGGAGGTAGGCAGGCACAGGCAGGCAGGGATGGAAAGATGGATGGATTGGATGGATGGATGGATGGATGGATGGATGGATGGATGGATGCGTGGACGTACACTGTATGTATTAGAAGATGTGAAGATACATCCACGAGCCAAGGAATCGACAAGCTACATAGAAGACGAGCTTTTGTCAACGTGAGATCCACACCCGCCGCACTAGGTTTCGTGCGAACTTGATAAGGGGGTCATGCGTGCTGCCTTTTGCTTGGAGCTCACCCGAGGTATTTCCTGGTTCATCTGCATCCAGATTGCGTACACTCTGAGGCATGTGCCCGCAGACGCCATTCAATGTCTCTGATCCAATGTTGAAGCGGGTTGCAAGAACCGACGACCGGGTCAGGCTGTGCGGGAGCCCACTGGCGAGACGCCCTCCTCGCTGCTGTTTCGGCGCCTGCGAGCTGACGACGAAGCCGCCGGGGACATAGAACACAGAACTGTTAGAAACAATTGATTCGAAGTATCTTCTCAACTCAATTAATTGGGCCTGGCCTTTGCTCGGAGCAGCTGGTACTGAAGCATTCTCAGCTTTTCCAAGGACTGCATCCTCACACGCTAACCCTAGGACACATCAGACCCAGCAGCAGGGTGACACGTGCCGATGCAGAGGAACAGAAATGTAGATGGGTTCCACGGCACGTGCGAAGCCTCGAAGACTCAACCCAGTGCCGTCTAAGGCTGATCAGGAGGCACTGCTCAGTGAGACTATTCAAAACTCAGGCGCCCTCTGCCCGACGACTTTGTCTTCTGTTGAGTTGTTATGTTGGTACATTTTGGGGAATCCGAGTTCGAGTGTAGACTTTGTTTGAAGTCTTGCTATACAAGTAAGCTTTGCTTTGCGTGGTTTGTGTGTAGCTGTTCTTGCGGCAATCCATGTATCAGGTGTTCGTTACATGTTCCACGTTTGGGGTTTAGCTGTGGCGGCAGGGGCCAGGCCTGGGATAGTTTCATCTTTCACTGGCTCCATATATCGACCTGACATGCCTTTCTCTCCATGGTGTCACGGAGTTCTGCTTTCCCATGCATTCAGTGAGCATAGGCCATGCAGGCCGTATGCACGGACAATTTAGATTCGCCTATTGCACGTCGGGCCTGTGCTGCATCCAGACATTACGAGACCAACACCCACGCCAGATCCCTTTTTCGCGGACGGTACGCTGGATCGGTCTGCGCTTGGCGCTGAGCTTCGTAGGCATTGCAGCATCTGAAGAGCTGCATAGCATTCAGTAGTTAAACAGCTAGGGTACCCAGTTCGCATGGGTTGCTGCCACTTTCCAAGGAAAAGGACCTAGCAGCCAACATCCAATCCCAATGGCCCGCACTCCACCACGGAGCTCACGCATTTAGCCCTGGCAGTCGGAAAGGTGCCTGACGCAGCTGGTGCAAAGGAGACGAGCGGGCTCGTGCACTGCACATCTTCAATCAAGTCTGGTCTAGAGTCTAGAGTCTATAGAGAGCGCTGTGGTCGGACTCAACGTACGTGCAAACAGCAGTGGTGACATGTTGAAATCTGCAGCAATGCCCAGTCGCAAAGTGTGAACAAAGACTCGGATCCAGCTACGAAGGATGAGACTGGATGGCGTGCTTGAGTGACCAGCGAAGGAAGCACATGACTGGTGGCCAACTCACAGTCGACACAATGCACATGGCGAGCACCGAACTGGCTAACAAAGTGTGCGACAGGGACAAGATTCGCACACGGTCGCTAGTGAGGTAGGGAAGCAGGATTGGTGCGACAGAAGTTGTTCCTCCTGAGGATCACTGCACGAACCAAATTGTTAGAATGAGACATCTGACTTTGCAGCTTGTGTCCTCTGCTGTTTTGGACGCTGCTTCTGCTGCCAATGCTGACCTGCTTCTTTATTGGCTGCTTGCATGCGTCAGCAGAGAAGTCTCAACACGCTGAAGACATCCGTGCTGTGAGGAGAAACTTTCAGGATACGCAGCGCATGCTACTGCACAGACCATCGGCCGTCACTGTGGGACGCCCAGACAGTCTCAGGGTTTCGCACACGGGATAGTCGGCACGGCACCTTAGCTGGCGCATCCAGTGCTAGGAGCCGATTTTTGGGCGCTTGCACCTTATGAGGTCAGATCTACTAATATCCTAGAGCTGCAAGTGAAACTGCGGGAATCTTCGTCGAATGTTTCCGTGAGACTTGTCTTCCGCTGTGAGCTGCCGGTTGCCTGGCTTACATAAAAATGCATCAACATGTCATGTTCTTAAAATCCAGCCACAAACTCTACCCCTCATGACCAACCAAGATGGACCCGACGGTCAACGTGCTGCGGAGGCACGGGTACAACAGCACGAGCTGAAGAACACATCGGAGGATGTGCAAGAAGAATCATTGCGTTTTCCAGCTACTGCTCTTGACTCTTGGTTGTTCTTGTGGTCATTGTTCTGGAGGTGGTGGTGTTGGTGTTGGTGGTGGGGTGTGGGGCCTGTTCTCCTAGTTGGCAACATTCAATGTGCGAGGCATGGGCAGGGGCATCCTAGCCTGAACACGTGTCCCGGACCCTTGCGCAACTCCGAACTGAAGTCGGCATCAACTCCACTACGCAGCTGTACAGACTCTCTACAGGCTGCACCACGGTTTGGAGTGGCATCTCGGTGAGAGAACACAGGAGCCCTGCATTCAGAAAGGCTTGTTATCGGAGCTTTGAGCGGGAGGGATCGTCAAACCTTTTCGGTGACACTGTGGACTCGACCCAGTCCTGCAGCTCCGCAAGGCCTTTTGTCCTTCGACATTCGACATTCGGAGGGGTTCGCGGTTCTGCTCTTGTAACTGTTTGAGTGAACAGCTACAGTGAAATAGGTTCCCCACCCTTTTGCTCTTTTTCTGTTGGGGTTCCCTTATTATGCCCTTATTGTTAGCGGGCTACTGGGGAACCTAGTGAGGAAGCAGCCTTGCGTGTCCTGTAGATGCTTCAACCTCGTAGCTTATTCGAGCTGTAGCCATGCAGCAGGGCTCTATCATGTTGACAAGTAGAACGGGGAATGGCCGCGAGTGCTGCCCGAATTTTCCCGAACAGTAGCTATCGTAATCTGCTGGAATAGTTGATCGTTGACGAGTCAGAGACGAACCCGCGATAACCCGTGAAATTGACAGCCACGGACTCGACTGAAAAGGAGCTAGCAGCTAGCAGCCCGCTACTGCAGCTCTGGCAGATAAGAATTTAGCAATTCTAGAAGCTGAGAAGAAGCTTAAACAGGATGTTCCTGGGGCCATGCGGTTCGATGTCGTCGTCAGCGAGGGCAAGACCCAGCAGCAGCGATTCGATGGGGCCTCAAACAGCTGACATGTTGTCATTTTTAGGTTATTGTGAGTCTGGTCGCGTTTTTGAAGGATTCTTTGTGGTACGTTTAGCTTGACGCCTATGGGGGCTTCCGCCATGACTTGCATGTTCCCAAGGCTTGAAAGTTAAGCTTGTACTTTCGAAGAAAAGAGGGATCCGGGATAAGGCTCTCTTCTTCTACCCTTCGCTCCCTTCGCTCCTTGCTGCATTGCTGCGCAGATGCTCCCTGGAGGCTTACTCCCTTCAGCCGAACCTCGGCTTCCCGGAGTTCTTCGATGGCCTGCCGCAGGGGCTGCACGGGAACGGGGGCTGCACGGGGGCTTTTAGGATAAGAAGACCTAAGACTAATCCAGCCCAAAAGCCCGAAGGCTGCACGGCTGCATTGTGCCAGGCGTATTGCATCTGAACGAGAATGACGTCGGCTCTCGCATTGAGCTTTTCTTCAGCATGACAGTGGCAGAGGCGCTTGGTGCATCTTGCTGCAAGCCGTTGGTGCCAATGCAGCATGTGCCCCGCTTGCCTCCCTTACAAGCAACAGTATTCCATCACTTCCGCGTTGAATCTGCCCGTCGTGTGACCCTCAGCAACATTGCTTCGAGGGTTGCAGGGGGCTTGAAAACAGCTCAATCTGCAAGAGTAACTGAACTCGAGATTTGAAGGGGGTTGCAAGGGGGTTGAAAACAAGTTTATTTCTTTTGCAGGAGCAACTGAAAGTCGAGCCCGCACGTCCGCAACAACGCTTTCTCAAACCTTGAGCCGGACGTGAAGTTTCGAGTCTGTAGCCCCATGGCTTACCAGTCTCCTGTCGCAATTTGATGCTGGGGGCCCATCCTCCTCATGGTGCCAGGAACCGGACAAGGCACCCATGAAGATTGGCGAGTGGAAGGCCCGGGGAAGACTGGAGCCTCTTCAAGTTCTGCCAACGTTGCTGAGGGTGCGGGGGCCGGTAAGATAGAGAGCAGCTCTTTGCACAGCTTCTGCCAGACGGACCCTCAAGGCTGGTAGGCTTTGGTGCCAGGTCGCTCGATCTCATGACGCTCTTCAATAGTACCCGGCTGCATGTGCAGTCTGGGCTTCATTGGAGTGAGTCGTGAACTTGCCCGGAGGGTTGCATGAGTAGGTTTTGTTGGGGTGTGCAATCTGCTAAGCGTACCGTCGTACTGTATCTTCTTGGCCTCAGCTCTTGCTGCACGGCACGCTTGTTAATGCCTCTAGCTTTGGTCTGGGCATGTTTTCCAGCTCGTGATCACAGTCCTTGGCCTTTTTTACAGACTCCACTGTCCACAGACTTTACTGTTTCGGTAGACTGTGCTCACTTGCGGCTTCCTGCTGCCCTGTAGATCCCCTCAAAGTGCATGATTTCCGAGAAACCTCGGTGGCATGAAAGGATACAGCCTGAAGACCAGGCTGGAATCTGTGCCGAAACTGGCCGGCTCTGCACAAGACTAGCTGATCCAATGACGATCGGGCCCTGCACAAGTCCGCAGCTTGTGGAGTCGAGTGCGGAATGCAGTTCGGCGCTGCCATCCAAGCCAAGCATGTCCCACAGACTGGCAACAATCCACCCGCGGCCGCGACCCCCAGTGGCAAGGACCAAGGCCAGATAGGAAGTTTCTTGGGGGCGAGGGGCAGCCCATTCTGGCCAAGATGTCGGGCTGCAGCCTCAGCAAGCAGACAGCGATGCGAAAGTGTGCTGAGTCCATGCCTGGAGGTCGCAACACCCGTATGGCACAATGGCTCGACTATAGGCGCTCACTGACGGCCGTGACTAGTTTGTGCCTAGCCGCCTAGACTTTAGCCGTGACAGGTCACCGACGGCCTCTTGTGCCAAGGGGATCCTAGGTCACATCCTGCGTTTCTAAGGATCTATCGGAAGGAAAGCTGCAGGAAAGCAAAACGATTGTCATAAACCGGCATTACTACACATCTGTTACATATTGCGGAGCTGTTGACCCCTTCCCCCCCACGAACAGTGAGGGTGTGTGAAGGCCCCAGCGGTCGTAACAGACGGCGGCTGCAGCTGGAAGTTCTACGAGAGAATCAGAAGCAACGGCGTCAGTGCAGGGTCCGTGTCACCATCTCCGACGCCCGCATGCTGGTTGGCACCTTTATGGCCCGGCATCCGAGCTTGGTGCTTCAGGGCCCACACCGCCCACTGCTGATGTCCGGTTTCTGTAAGTCTCCCGGTTCATGCGTAGGAGTTACATTTCCCACCCTTCCCTGGCACTGATTCGATTCTTGGAGTCTTAGATTGTGCTTTCAATCCCCCCTTACAGCGGTGTGCAATGGTGAGCAGCCTGTGCAAAGTTAAAGTACAAGCAGCCGCTCCAGTTTGGAACCTATCGGCACGCTTGCATTTCCAGGCTTTTGACAAGTACATGAACGTAGTCCTTGCAGACTGTGAAGAATTTCGGAAGATCAAGCCTGGCCGGCAAGTTTGAGTTTTGGCGGCCAAAGCGGCTTCAACCGATTCGTTGTGTGCACAAGAGATGCATGATGTTTGGTGGACGGCACAGCAGGGCTGCATCACGCTGACTGCTTGTGCGGACTTGCGTTAGGCTCAAGGTCCCAAGGCGGATCCGGTCTGCTGTGCCCATGGCTGAGGCGTTGACCTGTTGCTTGGCATGGAGGACGGAGATTTAGAGGACTGGGAGCTGGTCGACAGCACTGAGGCTAGGGCCCAACAGGAGAAGGCCCGCAGCCTTCACCACAAGAAGTGCGAGCAGGAGCACCGTCAGGCTGCAGAAGCTCACCGAGCCCTCATCAATGCACAGCAGGCGGCAGAGCTGGGCAAGCTAAGAGCCAATGAAGCGTGCATCGACGATCTTCATCGGGTCTGTTGCATCCCAGGCACTGCCGCAAGTATTGTCGGAATTCTTCTGGAAACTCCTCTTGTTATTCGAACGAAAACGGAGCACCGCTTCGGAGATGGGCGGAATATTATCATTACTGGCCTCTCTTTGAAGGCTGGTGCGCCACATTCTGCTGCTTCTTTTCTGTGTGAGCTCAGCCGAGACCACGACCCCTGTCTGCAGAGTTTAAGCGAGCTTCTTGATCCATAGTGGCCATAGTGACAGTTCACGCAGTGTTTTATATCCCTGCCCATCTAGCAGGTCGCACGCTACGTGGATGAGTGCAGACTGTCGCTACCAGGAACTGCCAAATGCCCGTGTGAGCCAGAGGAAGTTGAGCAGTTTATTTGCCTTGACCACGCAGAAGTCAAGTTGTCCATCTCTTCATGGGGTATGGGGCGCACACCAATCACCCACAGCGCTTTGCAAGCCATTGCGCAAACTGCAAAGGCTTCGGGACTGGGCTGTGCAATTGAAACTGCTCTGGCGACCGTTCGAACTGCCTGTGGGGGTCTCCAGCACTGTGCAGAGGCCTTGGCAGGACACCTCGAGCATAGGCAGCGATTGACAGAAGACGGTGGTTCGGATGCTCTGTTACAAATCTCCTCGGCCCTCAAGAATGTGAGTGGAGCCAGTGTTCCTGTACTGGAGGTGAGCGCAAAACACCAGTGGGATATTCTTCGCGAAGCTGTGCAGCCTGATCACTGGATCTCATCTCGAACATGCCATGAATGTATGGAGTGCTTCAGGCCGCTGCGGACCCTTCGTGTGGAGAGAGAAATCCGAGAGGATTCGGACAGTGCAGATGGAGCAGACTGGAGCTCAGCTCACCACTGCCGTCATTGTGGCCGAGTGGTCTGCCACAACTGCGCAGTGGTCCGTGAGTGCGTCCCTTGGCGTGGTGAGTTCCAGCCCGTGCTTGTGTGCAAGCCCTGCAAACCCGTGGTGCTCTTGAGACCCTCGGCTACAATGGGAAATAGTGCGAAGCACTAACAAGCCGCAAGTATCATCAAGCAAGACCTACTATCGAAGCGCTGGACCGTGGCTTGAAGAAGGGGGGGCGCTACGGTGCAGGTAAGGTGGTTTTGACCTGACACTGCCGTCTAAGGAAACCTTTGTCTCCAACACCTGCAGAGCTTTAACGCTCAGATCGAACTGGTGGCCGCTGGCCTTAGCCCACCTGCGGAGCCGACGAAAGGTAGGGGAAAAGGACTGAAAGGACCCCCGCCCATCCCACCCCCACCACTCAAGGGCAGCAAGGGCAAGGGTCGAGGGACTCTCCAGATCACCGGGGACGCAACGCGCGGCCGCGGCTTGGGAGCTTTGGGCGAGGACATCAAGGATCAACTCAGCCCGGGATTGTAAAAAGCTATAACTGTCCTGTAGCTACTTGCATCTCCTTTGGTCAAGATAGCACTGTTCTCTCCCTCAGGTGAGCTGGCAGATTTCGTGGTGGTTCCTGCCAGCGTCTCTGCCAGGCCCAGGGCAGCCATCAGCAAACCCAAGGAGGCCAGGTTACCGAATCCGACCATTACGCTGTGCTCTTGTTGAGGAGGGCACGTGTCATTGACTAGCCATGACCTGCGGCCGTCGCTCGGAGTGTCGTGCTTGGAGAGCTTCGGGCTTTGCCTTCTATGTTGTCTATCCTATCTTTGCTCAGTGGAGATCGTTCGCAAAGAAGAACTTGCTCGTAGCCAGCTCTTGCACCAGACTGTTGGATGGTTCGTAGCTGGTAGTTTTTGTCTCTAGAGTCTGGATATACTCAATTCCACGGCGATCTGGTGATCGGGCAGTATGCACGAACCAGCATTGTCAGTACTGTAGGGTGGTTTGCATTTCTTTTCAGCGGAAGGCCTGATGCAACGAGTTGAACTCACTTTTGGGCACTGTGGTTTTGGGGGGATATTTCTTTCGCTGGGATCTGTATAATGCTTTGCATGCTTTGCCGAGGGCAGGAAAGGCGGCAGTCGGCATAAGGTGGAATGACCCATGGTGTAGAGGTTATCATCTTGACCAAGCACGAGAGCCTGAAATGGCACGTGGCAAGCAGCTTAGCTCGTGATTGGTAACCCAGGCCAACAGCCATGAATTTGGTGTCATGAAAAGGTACAGAGTGAATCTATCGAACTTGGGACCCTGATGAATATTGACAAGAAAACGTGGGCAGGAGTAGGGACAGTAAGCAAGCGCAAACTCTCTTCCTCACACTGCTGCTAGAAGCCCAAGGCAAAGGCTACCGTCCGCATCTTGCGGAGATTCTGCGGTGCCTGGGAAGTCTTGAACTGCAGGTGCTGCTTAGGATTTGGCAGGGCTCAGCATTCTAGACTTGGATTGCGCCTGAGTCGTTCAGTGCCGGGAACGCACTGTCGGGGACTTGTGGAAGCTGGTAGGGTTGTCTTCCCGCCACGGAAGCCATGAAGGCCAGGGAGAAGTTTAACTGGAGGCACCAAGACTTCAGAATGCTTGGGACAATTTTTCAAGCAGGCAGGAAATGACTTAAGGCGCACTTGCCAGATACAAAACCTTCTCCGCTAGGATGGCTCCAGCACGGACGTCTGGTTTGATGCCCTGGAGCAGATCCTTCCACTCGAAGAAAAGCTCTCGGAGGAAACCATCGAAAAGCTCCAGGCTGGTTCCGAATCGTTGTGTGAGCATGCTATTGGACGTGCAGCTGTTGATGCAGAGCTTGACCGTGAGCCGGAGGCTGTGAAGCCTCTAGACGAAGAAAAGTTACGGGAGTACGAACAGCACATCCGCGTCCTGTCTGAACCTGGCCTGCCTGTGACGAAGGCCGTGGCTGAACGGAGGCAGCATGTGCAGCTCAGGTTTGCTTCTTGCCGTGCCCGAGCTGCCAATGCGTTGGCGCACTCTGCGACTTCTACGTGACCTGAGAAGCGAGCAGGCTCGCTTCACTCCGCACCCTTGTCCATGTCAGTTGTAGCGGTCGGCTATTTCGTTGCCGCATATACGATAACGACCTTTCGGGGAAGCATGATGATTGTTCTCGGCCCTTAGGACGGCTTCATCTCCAAGTGTGCTGCCATTCAAGCAGCTTGTGCTGCCCCACTTGTCTGCAGTACAGACGGCACCTGGGTTCTCCGGAGCGAGGCTCCTTACCTTGGAACTTGATCTCAGCTGAAAGACGTTGTGTTAGCTGTCACGACTTTCGTGAGATTGCACGTTTGTTTACCCACATCCAAGGTCAAGAACGTCATCGCCGCGCATCCTGCCAGCAACACATCTACAAGTAGTGGAGCAGAGACGAGCAGAACATTGAGTAACTCCACGACCATGTTCCTGTCATTGGAGCAGGCTACACCACGGGATCCAGCCGAGCTGTGAAAGGTTGCAGGAGCCGATGCTGCCGGAAACCCCGACAAAGTTAGCCCAAGCCGATGTCAAACATTCTGACAGGAGCTCGTCTCACGGACCCAGGCCAAACAGCGCGAACACAGTATACGTATTTGCTCGGTTGTGCGCAGTGCGGGGTTGACTAGGCCAGAGGTTGATCTTGACCCTGAATGTGGAACAACCGCGTCGGATCGATGCTATGCTGTAGCTCACTGAAGCAAACCAATTCAGGCATGGACACTCTGAGGACAGGCTGCATGAAAAGCTGCACTTTCTGATTCCATCAGGCCCATGCACCGCTTAAGCAACTGATGCAATGAACACCGCAAGGTTGGCAGTGGCAAGCTGTTGCTGAAAAAGCTGTGGCAAGCAGGCAGGGCTTGGGATAGCTCCGCCTCCAGCTGCAACACCTGCTTGCTCAGGGTAAAAACATTTGCAGACATCATGTCAGTGTGAAACATCCAAGAACTCTCCGTTCGCTGAAAGGAGAGAAGCATCAGTACAAGGACTTTGACACAAGAGGATTTGTGCACACGTTGGCGCCTGTGCTTCTGGAGGGAGACGCAGCATGCGCTATGCAAGAGCTGATCCAGCGCTTCTTGGATCTGCGCAAACGCCATGCTGAGCTCTTGTCCAGCTGCCCGATGGAAGAACTGGCACATCAGGACTTGCGGGTGGCCTTAGATAGCATGATGCTGACTTTGCAAGACCTCGAAGCACAGATGATCCGGTGCTTGGAGCTTGGTGGTCGATGTCTAGTCGCATTGGGGCAGTGGTACGAAGCCAAGCCCGTGAAGAGCCTCGCTGAGTCCACGGTCCTTGCCCGGGCCATGGATCAGAACCTGCAGAGCCTGAAAAATTTGACACGCGGCTTGCAGGACGCTCAACCTCACGATGTCAAGCTGACACCAGCCGCCAAAGCTCGCAGCAGATCGAGTCTGAATACATGCAGGCTGCCCAAAGCCTTCAAACGAAAAGTTCCACCGGAAGCTCGCAGAGCCTCGAAGGGGACGCGCCCAACAGCACCATCCTCGGACGAGGAACCCAGACAGAGGGCGACGGGCGTGCAAATCCATGCTGCCCAGGACCAGGACACATCAACATGCAGCCGTCCTGCGTGACTTAATTTGACATGATGGATAGTGAGGATACTTAGTGGTGGGATTGCTGCTCAGGAGCGTTGCGGATCGAGCTCGGAGGAGACTTGCGACAGTGACGAAGCGACCCGGCTGCGACACAAATGCGTGAAGCCTCGTGGCTTAGTGATTGGTCTCGTGGGATGTCATGGCTTGTGTGGAGGAAGTCTGCCTTGCGACGGCAAGATGCCGATCCTAGGGACGACCTCGGCGAGATCGCGACTTTCAGACTGAGCGAAGCTGAGAATACTCGGGCTTGTATAGAACTACTGGTAGTGCCCGTGCGCTGACTCCTGGATGTCGGGGCTGTTAGGGTCCATTAGAGTGGGCATGGTGACTTCTCGGATGCACAGGCGACGAGGTCACAGAAAAGACTCTGCGAATGTTGCGCTTTATAAATTCCTCGACAATGGAAAACGATCAATATGATCCTCGATTCTGGCCAGGTCCAAGGGCAGAAAGGACGACGAGAAGGAAGTGAAGCGCACAC
This sequence comes from Symbiodinium sp. clade A Y106, assembly GCA_003297005.1. NCBI lineage: Eukaryota > Dinophyceae > Suessiales > Symbiodiniaceae > Symbiodinium > Symbiodinium sp. clade A. The sequence continues at coordinate 84,476 of BGNK01001381.1, read as the reverse complement.
TTGGCACCACGGCTGCCTGCAGCTGCGGTTTCAGACAGACTTGTTATGTTTGCGAGTGGCCGCTGGAGAATACCTAAACTAGAAGATTGCGGTTTGTTATGGTTGCTATTTAGACATGACCGGTCATCCCTGTCAGCAACACCCTGACCCAGGTTTTGTAGTTCTTCGAGGCTGGGACGGTGGTTTTACACGTCCGATGTTGAGTCGGCCACATGACATGACTGTGCAGAGGTTTCGTAAGATGTGGGGGAGTGAGGGCTCGGAAACTGGACAGACCGGTGATTGCGAAGTGGCAGAGATGTTTTTCTACGCACTGTGGTTCCACGACTTTGCGGGTTTCCTTTTGGAGCTTGACGAGGTGAGACAATTGTGTCGCTGATGGCAGAGGCATTCTCGCCGGTGGGCATGTTTGTTTGAGAGATTCGGTCATTGCTTGTGACGCTTATGCTGCTAGTGGGACATAAAGTGGCAGCTGACAAAGGCGCACCCTCGCCAACATCTCTTTGCAAGGGGATTCGGGCAACGGTGCAGCTTTGAAGCCGTGGAAGTGCATGTTATTCGCACGTCCATCGTTTCGCAAGTCTCTTGCTGCAGGCACCCCCTCCTTCTGGGCCCAAGAAGCCGGACATCCAGCCCGGACCTGGCCGTGGGCAGGCTCCGCTCGGGCGAAGCCGCACTGAACAACTCCCAAACTCTGTTCCGAAGCGACTGAACTCGTGGTTGTGACCCTGCCTCAAAGCTGAGTCGCGCAGTGGCAGGTAGCTGGACGCGGAATGCCGGCTGCGCCCAAGCCTTAGAAGAGCAGGCTCCAGCCAGGATAGTTCCCGAGCCCAATGGACATGCAACAAATGAGACGGGCTTACGGATATGCTATAGTGGCTAGTGAAAAAGAGCAGAAGACAGGAAAAGGAGGAACTTCCTGGACCTTTTTACCTCTATGTTGTCTTGCTATGGGATGGACAGAGGACAGCGAAGGAAGCTGGAACAAGGATGGGTCCACTGCCGCGTGAATTCACAGAGGAGGAGAAAGGGATGCGAGAAGACGCCACGACCATCCAGAAATTCTCGTGCTTTGGATAGGGTGCGAAGATGTGTTCCATGCACAACAGGGCTTCTGACCGGTCCTGCGTCGAAGTCGAGAACATTGTTCTTTTCTTCTGCTCAATCGTCTCGAAGGGCACAAATGCCCCCAGCATCAATTTTCAGCTCTAATACTAAAACTGTTTGAGAAGTGGGGGCCCGGAAACCCACCGTATGGTCCAAACTGAGGATAAACGTTTACCCTAATGGAGGCCCTTACACCCAATGTATTTCCTGGGAAAACGGCTTCAGAGGCTCCCTTGCCTGGATGTCCCTATGGCCTAATCTATGGCCTAACCTAGTGCACCTTCCCTATGGCCTAATCATTGTCGCGTCATAAGAAAAGAACCTACAGTCTCTCCCACATGAAAATGGTAGGTCAGGTGCATTAGGCCATAGGTTAGGCCATAGAATACGCCATAAGGAATCTGTTAGGCCATGGAAAAACGAGGTTCCGGGTTTTTTCTGGAAAAAGGACTGCTGTAGCCTCATATTGAAAAACGAGGTTCCGGGCTGCTTTTGGTGCCTGAGACGCTCTTCCTTGACGCGCTAGATGCCCTTTAAGCGGGGGTTTCCAGTCTGAACCGAAGTTCCAAGAGGTCGGATCCTAAGAACCCATTTATGAGATTTATCAGTGAAGGGAAAATCACGGCAAGCGTAAGACACATGAGAGTACCTGCACAGTAGGTGCAAACCGCTCAAAGAGCATGGGAAGGGTCTAAATACACAGAGTACTATAGTCTTGCACAGCAGGTATCACGTCCCGTTGCAGGGTAGTACAAACTCATTCCCCGTCAACGTCTCTTCAAATTTCGCGAAAAGTTAGCATAGCGAGTCCGTCGTGTCTACCGCCGTAGGAATGGAGGTGGGATTCAGCAGATAGATCATTCATCCATTGTCCTTCGCGACCCTCCCGCGTTGCACCTCCATCCTTCCCCCCTCATTGCGAAACAGGCAGCTTGCTTACTGTATCTTGACGTTGTGCCAAGCAGGTGCTCTGGCGACAGTCTTGTGTGACTTCCAAGTTGTTATTTGCTATGAGGACACGGAGCAACTAATTGTCGTTAACCGGGGTGTGCCGCTCCAGTGTTATTTCTTTCGAGTCGCACGTGCATGTCCTCGCATTACTGATCTAGTTCTCGGCTTCAACTGTCTGGGTCAGATGTTCCAGTCAGTTCCTGAGTTGGCTTGATTCTGAATGTGTCGTGAGTTCACGAGGCCGCTCAGCTCAGCTCCGGCTGGACTTGCGGGACCAGTTCGTGGCGTGGGTGGCCGCCCGGTCGCGCTTCGACAGGGAAAGGGCTACATACCTCCCTAGGAGCAGGTTTTTACTTTATGACCCTACAGTACACTGGTCCTTAGCGAGTGACCAGCACACTCGTCTACAGGACCCGCGGCGATCCAGATGCAGCCGAAAGCCGGAGCAGCTTTGCCAGCTCCCGGTGGAGCCCCGCTGGAAGCTTAGGGACTGTCTCGAAACGTTTCTAGGTGCCAGGGGGTGTCTTTCTTGGAAGAGCCTCTTTGACTGGATGGGGCTTGCTGTGGTGGTTCATAATACACAGCGCTTGTGCATAGTTAACGTTTCGTCCAAACAAGTGCACCATCTGCTGCAGATGGTGGGGGGAGCAATGGCATTTCCGAGAGCTTAGAGCGATTTCTCTAAGGCCTGGAATGCCTCCAGGGTTCCCAGCCAGGCCGGCCCGCTCGTGCTGCAGTTAACCAATCGTCGCAATTCAGCCTTTTTCGAGACGAAGAAACCCTTCCTTAGCCGCGTCGCGAACTCGTGCATAGTCCTGCGTCGGGTTGAAATTCCTTCAGGCCACCTGGAATGCCGCGAGGAGCCCCAGAGGGCTCGTGGACACGTCGCCAGGGCTACCCTTCGGGATTCGAGATTTCAGACTTGCACCCGGCCCTTTAGTCAGAGCTATTTCTAAGCACACTTTATGCAAGTTGGATGACTGTTTTCGGAGCTGCCGGTGTTCAGACTTCATCAGCTCGAGTCTGGCGCCGAGGGGAATGGTCCCCCCTGGAATGCCGGGAATGCCTCCCGGTATGCCTCCTGGCATGCCAGGCACATGCTGGCACGTTTGCTTGTGACGCCCCGTCAATGGCTGCACTCATTCGCACACGTCGCGTAGCGGCGTAGCCTTGCCAGGCATGGGTCGCGGCATGCCGCCCATGGGCCGTGGCGCATGAAGCTTCGGCTCATGAAGCAGAAGCGGCTGTCAATGAGTGTGAAGATCGTAAGAGCATGTCAGGCCTGGAACGTCTTGACCAGATCAAGCCACTGCTGCTCCTGCTTTGCTTAGTGGCTGGTTGCATTGATCGTTTGGCTTTTTCGCACACAAACCTTCAACATATTCCTGTCGGTATCACATTCGGAGCAGGAGCGCGTACGGTAGAAGAAGAGATGCGACTGCGATGTGCAAAAAGAGCCCGTGGAGCAGTGCCCTCATAGTGGTGCCAATTGTGTGGCACACGTGCGTGACTCTGTGTGTGTGTGCGCACCTATGTTTCGAAGGGCAGTATGAAAGACCGTCGGCGATTGTGCTGAAGCAGCCTGCCTTCATAGTGATCCGGCAGCGAACCTGAAGAGTGTGAAATTTACAAGCCTGACAGAGAGAGCCTTCGACCACTTCGCGAGGGCGGCCGTTTTGTGGGGTTTTGGTCGCTTGTGTTCGTTGCGCCAAATGCTGCTTCGAACAGGCGCTTTTCCAGGGTTGCCTTGGGACGCCTCCTAAATGCCGAAGTCCGAAGTCCACACAGCCCCAAGTGATAGTGGCCCAGGGTGTGTGCTATTTGGACTGGACGATGGCGAAACTTGCTTGGCTAGTTGGTTCATTGGTTTACTTGTAGTGCATCTACTTCGGTGCTAGCAATCTTCAGGGCTGCAAGAGTCTCATTCTTATTCGCTCTGGAAATGCTACTTGTTCGAGTGTTTCGTGTGCCAGTCATGCAGAAGCTCGCTGGCCCTCGGTTCAAGGGTTCAAGGGGACGCCCTCCTTCGGCTCTGTGGGGTCCAGAAGACAGCGGCCCTTGAGACGCTGGCGAGTAGAGGAGCTGGCCCCAAGACAGAGGGTGGTAGAGCCCGCTACTCCTAGTATCGTAAAAGCAGGCAGATGTCAGGATGTGGACTCTAGATCTTCGAATTTTTTGTCTCAGGAACCCCCAGGCCCTGATTTTTAAGGAAACCGGGTCAGCAACACATGACCACATGAGCCAGATGACAACAACCAAGAGGTCCAGTTCTTCTTGTGCCGCGGGGGCAGTGCCCTGTAGTTTCGATCAGCATGGACTTGAGGCACGGTTACAGAGCATCGTGTTGGTCTACAAGGAGTTGCGACTTGATGCAGGTAGTGGGACTTCCTGGGGTCAGGGTCAGGCACAATTTATGCAGAGATGCAATCAATTTGGGATTTTCGCCGCGTGGCTCGGCCCCCTCCTGGTTATCCTGAGCCCGTGAATGATCTTAGGACAATAAGGGTTATCTGAGCTTTCTGAGACTTCGCATGGCGGACCGGAATGAAGTTGCTTCCTGTGGCAGGCCACCGCCTCCCCCCATGGGCATGAGCTTAGCCGCGACCACAGCATTGCTTGTCACATTGACATGCTGTGATGACCGAGTAGATTCTGCATGCGTTGGGTTGCATGAAGTATTACTCCATTCTGGTTGCGAATTTTGTTGCGCAGCGGTGCATACTTAGCCTTATCTGGAAGGTCTTCGAGGGCAAGTGCAACTAATTATTCATCACATAGACGAGCAGCCCAGCTCCACGCTCAACTTGGCCATACGAGTTGCCCTTCTTGCCGCTTGAAATCCAGCACCCCTCCTGCACGAGGAGAGGGCGACTAAAGGAATGAAAACTGACCCATTCCAAGCTCAGAGCCTGAGAAGTGGAGGTGTTCCTGGAAAGCACCCTTTTCCGGCTTTTCCGACCTTGGGCCTTGGTGTCAGGCCCAGCAAGCGCAGCAGCTCCAGAGCGCCAAGTTCATGCCCGCCCCGAAGCTGCCCCTCGGCTCGGGGCAGGTTCAGACTGCGTTTTGAACCAGATAGAGTACTGGCTCGCCATAACGATTCCATGTGGCATTCTGCGCCGATGTGAAACGAAACATGGGACACGTCATTGGTCGTAGGAGTTCCGCAAGAGCTACGTCTAAGCACTGAGAAATCGTTGTTTAGGCGGCTGCATGGTGAAATGCAAGGAAACCTACATTCAAAGGGCATCGGCGTGGATTGGATATCGTATCGAAGAGGAAGACATAAAATTGCAATGAGCGTCGATGAAACTCGGAGGTACTTGTACCGTTCCGGATGCACGGAGGTTAGGCGTGCACAGAGCAGAGATGGGCAACGCAGGCACAGGCTAGCAGCATGCACGAGGCCAAATCGACGAAATACCATATATCAGTTTGACAAGCCTCATGGTAATGCAGCAGTATTGACGTCGTTTAAGCTTCTGGACTCAGGTCATCCTGTGGGTCTTTCTACTGATCAAACATCTAATGGCAACTTATCGTTGGACGGCCTGCTGATCGATCTCCGTGAAGGCCAACCATAATTGCCCGCCTCTGAGGCCGATTAACATGGGTGGTGCCACACTCAGAGACTGCACCGGCCACGCTTCAGGATTCACGTTTGGCTTCGGACTGTGCCCAGTGAGGGTTATACATATATACTCGCATGTCTCACCCTCTCTCTCTGTCTGTATCTCTCTCTCTGTATTCCATCCGCAGCAGTTTATGCAACTACCCGTTGCTGTGCACAGAGTGGGTCGATGGTACCTGAAAGGAGGTTTTGTTTGGAGCAGTAGTAGCCCGTGAGAGCCAAGATGTTAACTCGACATGTCAATGTCTTAGCGGGTCCACCAATTTCGCATGTAGCTGTTTGAGGCACCCACAGCCAAGAGCCCACGGCAGCCCAAAGATGGATGGAAGTCATGAGTTGATGTCAGGGGATCGTAACTCGGCAGAAGTAGCAGGAAGGCCATACGGAAGAGCAGAACCGAAAAATCTTGGTTGGCTGCTTCGCTGGCTCGGCATGTGAAGGCTCGCCGCAAATGGGAGGCATGGGGCAGCAACCTTGGCAGGGCGGAATGCCAGGCAAGGACACCGCGGAGTGTAATCCTACACTTTAACATCGTGGCTGTCGCGAGCATTGTCGGGCATGGGAGTTTGCACATTGAGGACAGAACAGTGCCAGTTTGACCAGAGTTGCGCAGCTGCGTGTCAGAACCCAAACTCTTGTAACAGCTTCTTTACACAATTGCATCAGCCACATTGTGCATTCCATCCAAACGGGGGGAATAGCTGCCGATCAGTCTTGCCTTGTATCCGGTCCGTCGCCGGCAAAGTCTCCACCGTAACACCTGCAAACTAGGTTCTGCCTAGCACAGATCACATCTTAATCTTCACGGCATGACATGCGAAAATTTGGTGTGGTTTAGAGAGCCAGGCGGACTCGGTGTCGGAGGAATGCAAACGCAGCCAATGCTCAGATCTCGGCTAGAATCGGGTTGGGAAGTGCTTGTGACAGATTGCAGTACTCGCTACCTCAGAAGTTTGTGTCTTTCGGGTAACTATGTGGATCGCAGTTATTGAAAGCATGTCTTGTAATTCTTGGGATTGGATAGGATTCGCTGCTATTTAACCTGATCTCTTAAAGTGAGATCTTGCGGCAACGTTAAGCACATGCTGTCCGCGCCTGTGATGCCACCAGCCACCTGATCACTGTCCGCTGAAGCCAACCCGAAGCCAAGGGGATAGGGATCAAAAAAAATAAAAAAGGATCAATAAAAAAATAAAAAAGGATCAATAAAAAAAATAAAAAAGGATCAATAAAAAAATTAAAAGGATCAAAAAAAGCTGCGCATTTGCTAGGCTCCTTGGCTTCTAGGCTTCTCGGCCTCCTGGCTTCTTGGCTTCCTGGCTTCCCGGCCCTCCTCTGCTTTTAGCTGGTTGGCTTCTAGGCTACTCGGCTTCTTGGCTTCTTGGCATTAGCTTCCTGGCTTCTTCGCATTGTGTCAGACATATATACATATATACATATATATATATATCTATCTACATATCTTATTTAGTGCTAGTATACTTATTTCATTATACCAACAGTTCCAAAATTCTGACGGCCCGCCCGTGTTGAACTACTAGTACTAGTACTAGTANTAGTGCTAGTATACTTATTTCATTATACCAACAGTTCCAAAATTCTGACGGCCCGCCCGTGTTGAACTACTAGTACTAGTACTAGTACTAGTACTAGTAGTAGTAGTAGTAGTAGTAGTGGTGGTAGTAGTAGTAGTAAAAGTAGTCGTAGTAGTAGTAGTAGTAGTACTACTACTACCTCTACTACTACGACTACGGGATAGGGATCAAAAAAAATAAAATAAGGATCAAAAAGTTAAATTAGGATCAAACAAACATTGAATCAGGCTCAAAAAATTAAATTAGCAAATAGCAAGAAATTAAGGAAGGAAGAAAGGAAAAAGAGCGCTGATCTAGGGAGAGAGCGAGAGAGAGNGAACGAAAGAAAGAAAGACAGAAAGAAAGAACAACGAAAAGACAGAAATAATGAAAGAAAGAAGTGAGGAAAGAAACAACAGCAAGAAAAGGGCAGGAAGGAAGAAAGAAAGAAAGAAATGAAGGAGGGGAAGGGGGAAAGAAGTGAGGAAGAAAGGAAGGCGGGAAGGAAAGAAAGAAGCCGGGAACGCGGGAGGGAAGAAAGAATGGAAGGAAGGAACCGCAGGAAGGAAGAAAGGAAGGAAGGAAGGC